>JAQIXV010000119.1:0-90653 GCA_034700625.1 Tectocepheus velatus
CTTCTCACTCAAGTCCTGAGTTTCGGACGTATTGTTGTATTGGTAAATGACCCAACTTTACTCTACTTCATCCAGTTCATTTTATTCAATCGTTTTTTACTTAGAAAAGAGAGAGAGAGAGAGAGAGAGAGAGAGAGAGAGAGAGAGTGAGAGAGAGAGAGAGAGAGAGAGAGAGAGAGAGAGAGAGAGAGAGAGAGAGAGAGAGATGCATTGAATTCATTTTTTCCGTTCTATTTATGAGCGACAGATCGATACAAAGTTGGAGAAAAATTATTCACACACTTGTTGTTTACCCTTACGTTCAAAGCTGTAAATCATTTGTTATTTTTTCCATTTTTCAAACCTTTGAAAATGATCTTAAATATTGATTCACTTTATATAACAATAAAATTTAAATGTATTTCCAAGAAAAACCATTATTTAATGTCTAGAAATTATGACTCTTTGAAGATATTGTTTAGATTTCAGAAGTTATGAATTGAGTCTAATGTCATCCAAACGCAAACTTCTGCTCCAAAAGTGATAATCCGTTAAAGTTTTGACATTTTATTAACTTTGAGTTCAAGACTTTGTCTGGAATTCAAGTATTTCTTCAAAACAGTTATTGAGTTTCAATTGTATCTCATGTTTGTAATGAAAGATTTCAATAAATTTTTTTACATAATTTTATTTCGTTGACAATAAAAGAAACAAATTTTGTGTAATTTTCTCAAACCATTACAAACTTAAATGAAATATTTTCAATAAAAACATTAATATTTTACTCGAAAATAGTTGTACTCTAAAAGGATATTATGATTAAATTTATTCTCGTGGCGTCCCTTACATTAAATATAATATAACATTAATTTTATTTTTTGTATTTTCAATGAAATAACTAAATCACATGCAAAATATGAATATAAGAATAATAGTTTACTCGTAAAGCCATTCGAGACTCTATTATATTAGTGATACCCTCCCTGTGTTGTATTGCCCAAAGGGTCAGATCCCCGTAAATTGATATTTTACTAAACATTAGTGGGACTGCAATTCAAAAATTTTGATTTGACCCTTAATCGTATCAATGAGTTTCATAGAATTTACAAAATCAACTATCTCAATTTCATTAATTAGTTTTAAGGGTTGATTTTATTTTCGATTTCATTTTGGTATTTCCGTTCCTAAATCTTCCTAAATGTTTCATCTCTGAGCCTAACCTTAACATTGAAATCATTGTATTATTTATAGAGAAAAATGTTATATATTTTTATTATAAGAGCCTTTGGCTGAAAGAAAATAGGATTTTAGTTTGTCTTCATTTCGTGCCATAACTTAAGATATATTTAATGATAGTTTTAATGCGAAACTCAATTTGCAATACAGACAACAATATCGGTAACGATGGGCACAATCTCTGCAAACATAACCGAATCTAAAATATATGATTGAATTCAAAATAAGAGTCAATATTATGCTAAATGGGAACCAAAACTTTTACTGCATTTGTGGTTCTCGTTATACTCTATAATAAAGTATTTGATATTTTTGTAGTCAAAGCAAAACATGAGTTTTGAATGTCATTAATGGCATTAAATTCAGATATTGGCGATGCAGTACAGGCGGGGATGAAATGGGGTGCGCCAACACTCATAATAGCGGAGTCGGATGGAGAGTCTGCAGAACTAACTTTATTAATAGCCACGTGTCTCACCTTATGTACAATCAAATGCTTTCTCTCTAATAATCAATACTTTTCTCGCGTTTCAACCTTTCATTCATTAATTCCTTGTATTTCATGAAAAAAATTGGAGAAAACGAAAAGTTCTGAACGAAAAGAGTGTCGTCTCTTAGTTATGGCTCTCAGTTCTCTCTGAATGACAGGCGTTGATAACAGTCTCAGATCATACAGACACTCAGTCAGAGGGTGGCCCGCCTGGCAATGGAGGCACTGGTGGCCAGGATATGAACGCTGAGAGCATTGGCACAAAATAACAGAATCAACGGTTAAGCCTATAAAAGGGTCAGATATGGACCTTTCAAATCATGTTTTTTTGACGAAATTCTCTTTTGTCCGACAATTGGTTTCAACTTTTCTATTGAATACTTAATCCGAGGAACCGTTTCTAATCCCGTTCTAAACTTTTTGCTTAAATCAGTCCAAACCATACATTTTGGATATTTTTGTCCTCTTTTTTAACCATCAATTCTTCCAAATAATAGGAAATTTCTTTTTACGGATCGAATCACTTGAAAATATGAGACAACTAATTGAAAAATGATTTAAATTTGATTTATCGCGACTTAAATCCGATTTAAAGAAACTTTTCAAAAGTGTTGTCAACTGTTTAGTCAGAAATTTGTAAATATTTTGAATTTAATCCGAAAGAGACTCAGATGTCGGCATAAAATCAAAATAAAATGATCGATAACTTCACTCAAAATCATTCAAATTCAGAGAAAATTTCAAAATATATTTTTGTAACTAAAAAATGATCCGAAAGTTTCGGACCTAAACTCTTCCGATTGGGATTCAAATTGATTTTCAATGATTTGTTAGTATTTAAAGCAACAAAAGACCAACATTTTTAACAATAGTTTATTTTCGACAGAATTTCATTTCGAATTATATTCAGTTTTATATTGGGTTTTGTGTTTCACTTATTTTTTTCTGATTCGAGTCTTTTTTTGCTTTTATTCTTTCAATGAATGCCAGATATAGTTACTATCGAAAGGACAGTTGACGTGTAGGAGGTTTTGAGGTGGCCTTTGAGGTGGTTTCCTATATATTGTGATTTTGGATCAACAAAACAGTCTTCAATCAAATACTTACAGTTAGACGACAAGGGGTTGAAGGGTTGCGCGGATTCTTTGAGTAAAGATCTGGTGTTTGTGGAGACAGATATGGTTTTATGTACTTTGAAGACCACAATAACATATGTCAAGTCTGTATCACAATTTCCAGTTATGTTTTCATATCTGACCCAAATATGTTATTTTTTGTGGTCGACCGATAACTTGTCCAAATTGGCCATATGTTGGGGCTATGGCTTTACAGTTCACTACCTGTCCTATAGTAGCAACAATAGTATAACATAAACAATTGAGTGGTCCACCAGCCCTTCCAAACCTATACAAACTGGAAATATGACAAAAAACTTGTTGAATGCTTTTTTACAATCGACTCAATGGCGTTATATTTGACGTATATTTAAATCCATTACTTCTGTTTGGGAACCAAACAAACAATTTTTCAAACTTTCAAACGATTTACTTGTTTTCCAAAATTTCAAATCGAAATCAAACCAAAGATATTGTAATAAATTTCATATATTCTTAACACATATTAATAATTTCAAATTTAAATAAAATCAATTAAAATATTTGAAATAAATATATTTATCTCAAGTTTAATGAGATTTACTTCAATCTAATTCGCTGTAATTTAAAAGTGAAACAATCTAGGCAACGTATTGGTAACGGCCCTCAGAACTCTCCCCTCAATCTGTTTATATTCTGTTCTAATTTATGCGGTCATTGTTCACAACTGATCAGACAATTGGGTGGAAAATCAGTATTAGGTCTGAAAGCATTTGTTCGCTCTTTTGTTTAAATAGTTTAGTTATGTATAACACAATTGAGTTAACTTTCATAACAACAAATACCTATTATTAGTCATTTCCTAATAGACATCCGTATTGTCCGTATTTTCACTCTCTCTTCAAATTGAGAAAACTTTCCGTTGAAAACAGTTCTCAAATCAATGCAAAACTGATTTTTTAATGTAATAACTAATAACCCGTATTTCAAAAGCTTTTATCCGACATATTGTGAAAACGTTTTTTTTAATAATTTACAAAAAATAAACACTCAGTGAGAAAGTCCTGCTTTAAAGTATTTGAAGGCAAAAGTGCCCAACAGTTGGTCCCAAGCATTGAATAACTGTCGCAAAGAAAGAGAAAGAAAAAGCAGAGAGTCTTTGAATCTTACAATGCGTTTACCGCTACGTCTAAAGTACTATCCGTTTCCCGTGAGTCTGAGTCAGGAGTTTTACATAACGGCATTAGGACTGCACAGACTTTCCACCAGAATATCCATCCTTTCGAGCGGATCGCAAAACATTGTTGTCTATGAGTTTTCCTGTCTATCATAATGAATACCGTTCCCGTCCCTGACCCCAGAATTAAACGATTTGCTAAAATTTGGTCACTCTTTTAAAAGTGAAAGTCTAGAGCTATTGGGACATCCCTTACGTAAATAAATGTGAGTGAAAACGCGTGCACTCATTTCAATGCAAACGCCTTATGCCTTAAATCGACTTTTTATTCATTTGATAATAATTCTGGTCTACAGCCGTACCGCTAGTCTGACACAACTGTCATATGGGGTAATCGAGTGTTGAGACAGCACTGACCCACTCTGTCCTCACTGTGTCCTGACTCTGTCGCAGACATATCCTCTACTTATCGACAAAAGTTAATGCATTTCTTTTATATAAGAGCTGTTCATCAGTTAAATGCTACTCATTCTGCTCTATAATAGTTAATTCAGACATTGAATAAGCATTGAATGAGCCATCGACTGAGCTTGGTCAAAGTTAAGGTTTGCCAAAATTGCTTTTCTCTTCATTTACCTCATATGATGAACAGCACAAAAGACTTATGACTTTTGACATAAATTTTCATTAAAAAATTTCTGAAAATATTTGAAAAGAATATAATTTATTTGAAGTGATTCTCTAATGAAGAAATAAATTCAGACATATTCTGTGCGATAGTCTCACAAATAAATGCACATAAAAGTAGTGAAATGCTGTTACAGTAAATCAAAAGATTGAAAGAGAAAGTCAAACGACTTATCGATGGCTTTAATGTAATTATTTCTGAAGCGATATAAAAGAGAGAAGACATATATCGGAGAGTATCGGCAAATATGAAATTTGTTGATATACCGGTTTTCAGGCAAAAAAATCGACATCCGGTACGAATATGTGGATAGAATTACTGATCAAAACAGGTATTTCTTATAAATGCCCAGGGCAAACAGATATGTAATAACTTATAATATGAAATATCGTCGATTCATAACATTATTTAATAATAATTCTGAAATGTTTCCAACGATTGCTCATTAAATCGATGAACAAAAAAAGAAATATAATAATAATGATCTCAAATAAACATTTATATTCTCTTATCATTATTCTCTCCCATTTGGATACAACACTAAAGCACAGAATAATTAACAATTTTGGTCACGTGCTAATCAAAACCGACCACTTTTTTCTGTTGATTAGAAAATTCTTCCATTCAGAGGAAAATTGTAATAAGTCTGAGATTTTTTTTGTTGTTAAAAATAAAATCAAAGAACATTTAAGACTCGAGTTTTCATTTGTTTGATTTGAATTTCAATTTACGATAACGTGATGTAAGAGCGACACAACATATAAACGCATCGCAGGATTGCATGAGTTTCTCTAAATTGCTTTCAAACAAAAACCTATTAATTGTTTTTTCATTGGATTCTAGTAGTGGTCGATGTGTGGGAGGATTTGCTTCGTGAGCACCGAATTGCTTTCGGATCAGACCCTAAGACCACTTCCGCTGAATTTACGCATTTCGTGATAAACATTAACGCTTTTACACAATATTTTTGTTGAATTTCATTCAGAAAATTCTTGTTTTACGTCAGACACTAATCTTGACTTTGGAGTGAATTTTTGTTTTTATTCCGTCCGAGAGATGAGTACTTCAACTCTCGAAGAGGTTCTCCAAAAGTAATTGCATTAAAAATATTTTGAGTCAATTTTGATGAGAAAATTATAAGAGTTTGTATTTATAGAGAAATATATGAATCAGAAGTTTGAATGAAAAACAAATTAAGAATTCACTATCGATTCGATATTAAGTCAATTTCAAAGTCAATGCTTTCCAATTGATTGCAACCAAACGAAAAAAAACAGTAAAATATATTATACGCCAATTGCACTGCATTTACAAAGAATTGCTTCGGGCTATGAAAGTGAGACAAAGTTGGACTGGAAAGGTATGCGCGTGCAGTCGATGCTGTCGATGGAGCACAGGTGAGATGCTTCAGGTGCTATCGAACAGGCGATGAGACGGCTATCATAGAGACCATAGAAACAGGTACTAAAAGCGCATACTTTTACGTTAGTGTATGTGTATGTCGTTTATTAACTTTCAAATGCATTGATTTTCCCGTCCATTCACTCGATTAAAGTTGGGCTCACTTTCGGAGAAGACTTTTTTTTGGGAGAAACAAAATTAAGCGAAAAGTAGTAATTAACACAAACGCCATTGAATTCCTCTCAAACCTACTTTTTATTAAACAACAAAATTATGTTAAGAAAACCATTTTCTTTCCTTTTTGTTTCTCTTCTAACGATATATCATTTTTCTGCTCTTCGCCGCCCTTTATATGCCTCTGAAGTTCAAAGTTGTAAATAAAGAGCGTCTAATCATTTGACTGAAAATAATAAAAATCCATTTTATTGTGTGTATAGAGTTTCACAACAGAAACAATCAATTGTTTAATCTTTTTTCGTTTGGGATGTAATACAAAAACAAAATATTTTTTAATCTAAAAAAACTTATCCGAAAAGTGATCGCAAGCTTTGGAGTGAAATGAGCTCTGATTCAGAGCCTCTGAAGCACTGAAGCACTGGTCAACCGTCAACCGCAATAAAACGAGTAAAAAATTGGCGTCTCTTACAGTTTTAAGCAAAACTGTAAAGCACTGGCTTTAAGTAATTATATGGTTTAGTTTAGTTTGTGCTCGTTTATCATCTCTTTGCAAAACTATATTATTATCACAAAAACATATGGAAAACAAATTAATACTATTGAATATACAACAGAATCAAATAACCAACAGTTTTCAAGTTTATTGAATATGGAATTTACCTTTTTGTGCATTAGAGACACTCAGTACACAAACTGCACAAACATCCTCTTCGGAGCGTCTGCTCGTCTCAAACGTATCTTTAAAAAAAACTCTAAACTCCACCACAGAGTTGAAGAATAAAAAATATGCTGACTTATAATACGAATTGAGCTTGTTCAAATTAATTTTTCCTAAATTAAAATATCGTTCAGTGTTTTGACTGAAGAAATTGTTTTTTTCTTCTGAAATGAGATGTCTTTCCTTTAGAGACAACGATTTGAATTCAAACTAATTTTATGACTCGACCGACAAATTAGAGCCCAATTGAAGTCAGTCTCGACTTTTGCCGTTAAATCAAAAGATTTTTTGAATAAATAAAATGCAATTCTTTGCTCTTTTAATGCCATAAATCATCGAAGAAATGAGTTTTGATGAAATTTATTAGTAATTGAATCCATATTTCGTTTATTATTTTATGCGATATTTTTCATCTTTTTCTCTGATATAATCAAAATTTTGTAATTAAATGTGAATATTTTGATTGGACTATCAAACTGAATAAATTTTACCAAGTTCATACCCGTTCTTAACCGGATGACATTAAAAATAAATAAATATTAGTAAGAATTCAAGATATGATAGATATTAGAAAAATATTTTTTTGATTTAATTGAAACAATATTTGAAATTCATTAAAATAATTGAAAGAAATATAAAAACATATTTTGTGATAATCTGTTGCATAAGTCTATAAAAACTAAATAGATATTAGATTTGATTCGCTTTTGGAAAACGTGACCGATTCGCGTGCCATCAGAGGAGGGCCGGTATATGTGAGTCACGATTATTATAAAAACATCGCTTTAATTGTCTATAAGGCAAACATTACTCCAAAGGGTATATACTATTCAATACTTCCTCTATAAAAGTAAATCAAAAATCAGAAAACAATTTAACTGTTTTTGAAGCAAAAATAAGTGATTGTGAGACCACCTAATGTGGTGCTGAGTGTTATTTTTTATTCAATCACAATAAAGGCATTACTTTTTGTTGTTTTAGCTCTCAGTGGTTTCCAAATATATCCTTTAAAATAGACTGGAAATAGTCTGTCAGTCAAAAGCATTCCTTTGCCTCTAAAAGGTTTTTAAATGTTTTTATTACTCAAATTAATGACATCTCATTCTTCATGTATTTCGATAAATATTGAATTTTGTATCGTTTTTATGTTTGACTCAATTTTTCAAAATATATATATTTTTGTTCCGATACTGAAATTCATATGAAATTTAAAACTAATGTCATTAATGATAGAAAATTATGTTTAATAACTCAAATCAAATGTAATTTCTTGATATAAACGCTTCAATTAATAGATTATTTGAAAACATTTTTATACAGATATCCACTGAAAAGCATTTTGTGATTCCTTTTAATTCGTATAAAACACATTCAATTCATCTTTTGGTATATAATTTTTGAATCAATCAACTTTAATATCTTATATAACATATATTTGAGTTCATCTCATTTATATGAATCCAAAACATTTGAATCATTAATTTTTTTTCAAAACAAAATCTTATAAAAAAAATTGAATAAATGTATAAATATTTGTGTTTTGACTCTTAATGAGGAAAATCCTTCAAATTTATCAATAATTTGTTCAAAACATTTCAAAGGATTTCGTTTATATTTGTTTTTCTTGAGACTAAAAAATAATAATCATTTTGATCGATAAGAAAAGACAAAATCATTTCTCAATTTTTCGATTATTATTGTATTTTTGCATTTAATTAAACGATCAAAAAATGAATTGTTTTGACTCAAGTTTCCTATAATATTATGCAAATCAAAGACTTTGAATGAAAGCTTTGATCAATTGATTTAAAAGTATTTTCATCGCATCTCATATTAAAAACAATTGTTTTGTTTAGCCTTAAAATGAAAGTAAGATTTAATAGAAACAATCATTTCTTACATAAGAAAAAACAAAAAAATGAAAGCATTTTCCAAAATCATCTGAATTTCAAAATGCATTTTCTGTATTGAGTCTAAGAAAGTGTCTGAAAGACGGAATAAATTTGTTGTCCGTCCTCTCAAGTCGTGTTAAGTCCTGTTGTATATAGAGTTGAGTTACATAAAAAGCAATTGTTTTTGAGGGCGTTTTGATAGAAAACATTATATGAGAGACACTCAGAACCAACAAAATGAAGAAAATTTTGTTCGAAGGGAGAAATGAACTGATATGTGATGAGTAGGCGTTTGACTGGTTTTGTCGGAACAGGAAAATAATAATGGTTTGGATGGTTTCCAAAACGATACGATTAGTTGTTTCAATTGGAACCTATAATTTTGAAAGACTGATGTTCTAACAGAGCATTACATGTCTGTCCCTCACATACCGGTACTAACATTCACTTTGAATACAAGTCTTCTACCAGAGATGGTATACAAGAGATGCAGGACTTCAGTCGTCATCCAATATATCCAAACCATTAGACGAAAGAAACATTAGCTCTGTTTCTATCAAAACATAATTTACATAATTTCTAATTGAATTCATTTTTCATAATTCAATTCAAAGTTTGAAAACAAATTGAATAATAAAAATAAGAATGAATTGAATCCAAAAAATATTGAGTCCATTGATTTTGGGGTAAAAACAAATTAATCCAACGAATAATTTAGGAAAAAAATTAGTTTTGATCAAAGATTAGATTAAAAATAAGATTATTGTCTGTTAATAAACATAACAAAAGATTCTTAATTCAAAATATGAGAAAAGAATTAAAAATAGTTCAAAAGATTTATAACTTCAATAATAATAAGAATTGTTTGCAAATCACTATTAATTAAATTGTTTCAAAACTTATTATCAAATATTATATAACTTTGAATACAAGAAAAAAACTATTGTCTCAGTCTTTAGCCTGAATTCAAAACAAGAGTTACTTTAATATAACAATTATCGCATTTATTCGAAACATTAATAACTTTCAAAAAAATAAAAGAATTTATGAATGAACAAGCTCAAAAATCAGGTAATTCAAAATCTATTTGTCTCAGTTCTAAATTTCACTTGATCCTTTCAATCATTACTCCATAATTGTGTGGAAGCTATTGTTAGAGTATTAGCCATAATACTATATTTAACTTGATCAATTTGTATTGCCATGATCTTGATATTCAATGAACATGTTTTGGGCTGAAAAATAGCTAATAGTACATGCTAATATTATACATGATTCTAATTGAATTTAAACCATTTTAAAGTCACGATTGGAGTGAGTATCGTAGTGATCGTGCACATTTTAACATAATTACCAAACGTTTTTCATAACTCTATTGTAAAAATCAATGAATGAAAACTTGATTTGAAACAATTTTAAGATTTCATTAATGAAAGTGAAATTAAATCAATTTTCACTGACAGTCAGCCTAAGAAAAACTAACAAAATGTTTGCCACAAATTCATGAATATTCAAATAAATGTCTAAGAATTTAAAGTATGAAAAATGAAAAAAAAACATTAGAAAACGTGTAATACATGTATATCTTCAATACAAATGTTAATAATCGAGAGAAAGCATTCAATTTATTGCTAATCATTTGATTCTCTTTTTTGTTGGTTTCGTTTCAAATGCAATCAAAATATTATTAATAGTATTAAATGATATTTATTTTTATCCCAATATTAATGAGGATAAGGCGATGTCCGCATCAATAATCAGCGGTCGCTTTGAATCGTAAATTTGTTTTAAAACCATCAAAACTCAAATCATAATTACAGTCATTATTATTACTATTACTTTAAGAAATCTTTTCATCGAAACACGTGTTTTGATATCGAAAAAAAAAAATTAAATAAGAAAAAGAATCTAATTTATAAGTACCCTTCTCATTTTAATATTGTTTTTGCTTTGAATCAATAAAAATGAGTATAAATTTAAATATTTATTCCATTTAATATTCAAATCATTTTTCAATTTTTCTATTTTTATATTTTATTCTTATTTTTCAAAAATTCAGCAAAAATTTAATGAAAAAAAAGTTAATTATGATTCACAGCACAGAACACAAAATTATTGCTCACATATCAGATATTAAACCCTTTTTAAAACTATAGAAACTATTATTAGTCTGAAAAGAGTTATTGAAATTTTACTCAATTGTTGGTTAGGGTAACAAAAACCTCAATAAAATAACTTTAATTTCTTCAATTCGACTGATTTTGGTTAAAATTATAACAATTATTAGTAATTCTGGAAATAAAATTCGTTTTAAAGTAATCTTTTAAAATATTTTTATCAATTAATTGAAATATTATTATGTTTTATATGAATTTTATTATTCAACAAGCTAAGTCACAACGTAATTATCTAGGGTGTTAATCAATGGTACTCTGGTTTCAAAACCAATTTCTGTGTTTCAAGTAATCATTGAATGAGATTTGAGACACTTTTACGACAAATTTTGGTCCAAACATCTCTTCTGTAGCCAAATGTAAAGCATTTGTCGCTAAATATTTTCATTGAATCTTCAAATACAAGACGAGTCCCAAACAGTTTATTTATGACTCATATGTCCGGTTCTCGGATGGCTTTCCGAGAAAACCAATGGTTAAGCACTAGTTTTGTCCAATTCCTAAACCACATGTATTTTAAAGTTATTTCGGTCGCTATTGTCATAAACTTTCACTAAATCTTTCATTTTATTGAATACTTCGTAGGAATCCAATCAAACGTTTAATTGATTGTCTTTTTTGAGTTTGCTTTCAATTAAACTATTAGTTGAGAGGAAATGATACCAATTATTTAATTAGAAAGTGATTACAAAAGAGACACTGAGCCAACAGTTTTGTAATTATCTTAACATTTGAGTCAATTATACTTTGATTTGAATTTTTAATTTTCATTTAATTTCGTCAAAACATGTGATTATTTGATTGAAACGAAACCAACATTTGTTTTGACAAATCAGTAATTTGTAAACTGAATGAAAACAATTTAAACATTTAATTAGTCTCAACATAATTGCATTATTAACTGATTTTGTGTGCGAACCGACTCTTTGGAGTATAGGCCTCACAATTATATTTTTCTTACGGATGTAAGACTTGTATAGTTTATGCTGAGCTTTGTTTTGATTGTAATTACTAGAGTTGGTTGGGAAGGACTGCCAATTCTATTGGATTTAATTTACATGACAATACACGCAATAACAGGTCCATTAAATTGAAGTTTTCAAACATTATTGGCTAATGTTGTTATCAGTGAAGAGGTTATACTGTATTCATACAAACAAATTGTTTTTTCCAAAAGCTATTGAACTAATCGTTTTTGATCACAAAAAATGTTTGAAATCAGTGAACATATAAATTAGTTTTAATTGTATTTTGAAATAAACTTTAATGTGGTGTTTGCCATAACTCATGAGTTGATTGTTTGGTGTTTTGCTGTTGTGATCGTTTGGATACGTTTGGTTAATATCATAATAGAGTATCGCATTGTTTGAGTGGAAGCGAACATTAGTTAGTATTGTCTTATGTAAGGAATGACACTATCAATCATCTGAAGATAAATTATTTGATAAATTAGTTTTAAGACTAGATTTCCAAGTATTGAATGTCATTAAAAGGATAGAAAACGTTTGAGTTCTCCAAAGAAAGGCTGAGCGCTAATCAAGTTGGAGGAGAGATAGAGAGGGACTTATTGTGTGTAAAAGTTTATAACAGCAAAAGCTATTCAAACCGTTTCTAAGCCATAAGAATCTTAAAGTTTGAGTTTAAGCTAAAGATGGCTATCATTTGGAAGAATCTGTGAGTCATTTACTCATTTACGAGGCGAACACTTTGACAAAAGTGTCAGAGAATGGCACAGAATAGGAGAGGATAAGAGAGGATAAGAGCTGACAATCGTATTTGCCGTTCGCTAACGTTTCCATTGAATAGACTTAACGTTATAGCGATTGGCAAACAGTGATGAAGCAGTGCTACTATTGCTAGGACTGGACCTCTGAAACAGTTCTTCTTTTACATTGCATTCATTGTGTTATTCCCTGAGGGGCTATCAGAGGACCGGAGTGACCATCAATGCCAACCAACTTCACTAGCGATTGATATCCCGCTGAGAGAATGGGAATAAACATTCGGCACAACTCCAGACCATTGCGTTCAAAATGATGGCTAAATATCGCCAAACGATACGATCCATAATTGTGTCCAATGCGAGGGCGGAGAGTGTCACTGAGTGTCACCTTAATTGAGCTCAAGTGACGAACAAGTGCTCTTCAGAGGCCAACACATGCACTACAGCCAATACTATGGCCATGGATGCCAACGATGCCAAATCTTCAAATGCCAAGGTCACTAATTAGCCATCAATTCAATTGCATTTCCTGTCCGTCCAATTCAAATACTATTTCTCTTCAAATAATTAGTAAAATATCGAAAATTCATTGAAGATTCAAATTTAAACTCAATTTTAATAATTACTAAACAAATGACAAAAATCTGATAAAACTATCAATAATTAGGATAATTATCTATCATTTCTTTGGATCAATTCTTTAGATTAATTCAATTTCTGTTCACTTCTTTGAAATTGAATTTTGAAAAAATTAAAATTCTTATCATTCAATAAAAATCAAATCAAAAAATAATAAAAGTTATGAATTTATTTACAAAACATATTTGTATTTAGTGTTTAATAAGTGTAATGATTAGAAGTCCAAAAGTGAATAGAGTCACCCCCTATGATAAAGGCCATGGATCAGGTCCTGAGTCTTTTCATTGAGAAAATTCTTTTGCTTACAATACGAATACTGCACTGACTCTCCAAAAGCATTTGTATGACCACAAAGAGGAGCACTGGTTAGGCTCTGATGCGATTTCAACCAATGAGAAGAGTGGGGAGAGCGGCCAAATCCAACCCAATCCGTCCTCTCATACGAGTCCCCACTGATTCACCGCTGAAGGAGGAATATGTGGCAATGCATTGCTCCGATAGAGCTCAGACCTTACAGAGAAAGCACAGGCATAACAACCTTGACTTGTATTGAATTTTCTTACTTTCATTGCGAAGAAACCTAGCGATCAATGCATTGATTTTAATGACAAGTTTTGAGAAAATTTAATTTTTATTTTATTGAAACTTAAGTTTTATTTCCAGAGGTTTACGCGTTGTATAAACGTTGTATACTTTACCACAAATTGTCTCACATTTTGTTGTGTGTTGTTTAGTGCACGATATGGACACTAATATATCTTTAATGCATAACTGCTTTAATAATTTTAATAACAATCAAATTCTAAGTTCGAGTTACGAAGAATTCAACTCAAGTTCTCCCACTTCTGAAGAAGCGGATCAAATAGTGCCCGACTGTTCTCCCATCGCTTCTTACGACAACATTAGTCTTTCGGCTCTTTTCCCGAACAACAGTTCTAACCATTGGCCGAATAATTCCGAACAAGAAATATCGGTAAGTATTTTCGTTTATTTCACTAATATTTTCCTTAATTTAATGAAATTTCAACAAAATTTCAACAAAATTACTTCAATTGAAATCATATTAAAGAACTATAATTTTCAAGACTCTATTCGAATGAAAATTCATTTTATTCTTAATTTAGTTTAAAGTCAAACAAAAAAGAGTTTAAACAAATACTGAAAATAAAATGAATGTAAAGTTTTGATTAATTATTTGAAACTTCAAACTAAGAGTTCCATAGCACTGAAGGAATGTTGTGATTGACAAAAGTGCTAACACTCGAGCGCTCATATCTTATCGCTTCCGTCCCAACATTTGTCAACTTCACGATTGCGACCATAAGACAAAACTCTCTCTCTCTCTCTCTCTCCCTCTCTCTCTCTCTCTCTCTCTCTCTCTCTCCCTTTCCACAATCAAATGGAAGGTGAATTTTTTTATACCTGGTCTCCCAGTGAATAGCTTTCATGAATTGTTTGAAATATATTACGTTCTTATCAGTTGGGGTTTAGATTTACTTTTGGTTTATAACAAATGCTTCTCCAAAACAAAGTTATTTCGTAAATCTTGAGCTTTCAGCTGATGTGTGGAGAGAGAGAGAGAGAGAGAGAGAGAGAGAGAGAGAGAGAGAGAGAGAGAGAGAGAGAACTGTAGTAATGATAACACGAAAACTAAATTTAACAATAGTTTGGATATACAGTAAACCAAATGTTAGGTAAAGAAATATATTGAAAGGGAAAGAGAAGAGGAACTTATAGTCAGGAAAGAGATTGAAAGGAACGGAAAGAAGAGGTGACAGTCAGAGAGGAAAACTTGACTATTGACGGCCGAGAACCGGGTTGTGTGTTGGGTCGCAATACTCACATAATATTAGTGTTTTGTGATCTAAAAGAGAGCACAGATTGCGTTATTACTTGGCCTCACATTTTTTATGAGAGAGAGTGTAAAGCTTTTCATTGCTATTGCTATCAATTGCTGTATTTCTTCAGCTCTTTATTGACATTACGAGCATTGAATGGGTTTCTCTAGAATTCAGTTTCTTCTCTGATATTCACCAATAAATTTGTGGAATTCAGTCAATCTTTTCATTATTTCTTCTGATATTTAGGAAAATATTTTCAAAGCGATCATAAAATTAGAATCTAATCAAACAAAAGAGAAAATGATTGTTAAAAAAACCTTTTAATGGATAAGAGATTCAGTAATAGTTGATAAAGTATTTTGTCTGTAAAGCAATTTGTTTGAGAACTACTCATAACTTATTTATGGCTGAAGTCGTGATTTTCTAATATTCGTGAAAAAGATTTTCAGTTCTAAACAAGTGATTCGGTAAACAAACCGCAGGACTAATGATGTTTTATGTCTGACTCTAACGTCTGTGAGGACTGTGAGGACTGTGAGGCCACTCAAGAATTAAAACGATAGCTTGTCTTCAGCGGTGAAAATATGAATGTGTGTCCGATCTGTCATAAATGTTAGAGTTGTAATCAACATAAGATTATAGTATACCCCCTACGCGAGTGCATCCATGTGGACAGGTATGCATAGAAATGGCACTCTGATAGCATGCTGAGTTTTTTAAATCAAAACCCACCAAATAGTAAATATGTTGTGTTTTGTAATTACACCTCTAGACTCAAGACATTGAGTAATATCATATCATTTGTCTCTCTCTCCTCTCTCTCTCCTCTCCCTCTCCTCTCCCTCTCCTCTCTCTCTCCTCTCCCTCTCCTCTTGAGATCAATGCTATTTTCGAGCGCACACATAGAAAATCCATGCAATCAATCGATTGACATCTAGAGGCAGATCACCCTGGGCAAAGTAAATTCGTATCACAATTAATAACTGCAGGATATCTCTTCTAATTATGACATACCATATAATTCTGGACACAAACTACTGAGAATCGATTGAATTGAATTATTTTTTGAATTGAATATATCGTAATAAATAAGAATCGCATTTGTTTTTTATAAACATAAATGACTGCAATCACTGCAATCAAATTGCAAGACAAGTGACAGATATTTAATAAATCGAAAAATAGAAAAATGTTTTTAATTTTGTTTTTGTTGCCAATCGATAAAATCGAGTTAATTTGTTTCTAAGAAAGAAAAAACGACTTCAAACTTATGTTTATTGAAAATAGTATAGACTTAAGGCTACCGTTGAGTCTCTAAAATTTGATTTATTATTTTAATTGCGAGCGTAGGACGAAATTATATTGTCTTCGCAAATGATTTTCAATGTAAACCTTATCTTTTATTATGCATTCATTACTTATTCTCTATTATTATTCACTATTAACTCAAAGCCACTAAAAACACTGACAATAATAATAATAAGTGAATCCAATTAATAAAAACTAATGAACATAATTGCCATTTGATTGTAAGCAAACAAAACTGTTTTTGTCTCTAAAAAATTGTCTTTATTCAAATCTGTGCAACTGTGCAAGCTCAATTAGAAACAAATGATTCACTTGAAGTAAAAACAAAAGTTTAAGAAAGTTTTTCATCAAATCAAAAGACATTTGTTTATACGAAATAATATTTTCAATTAGATATAAGACGAGATATGTTTGGCATAAAAATCATTATTTGTTAGTAATTTGTGGCGGAGTTGAGGCGTTCAGTGCTTTCTATAGCATTAATATTAGTTTCATTTAGTCTTCAATGATCTCGTGCTGAGGGAATACATTAAAATAGTTTTCAATCAATCAAGAATCAAATTTTTCACTTTTCACTGAAAACTAAGCTCATGGTCGGCTCATACTTCAGACAGTGTGCTATCACTGGCAGTCTCTCAACTAAACTAATGCCTCATATGGCTGTCGACCCAATGAATATAATTATAGTTTTTGGTATTTTAGGAAAAGAGTAGTCTATTGAGAAAGTGGTCGGAAACCACTATCGAAGTGAATGATATCAAAGGTCTGGAGAACGCAAACAACTCTGATCTTCAGCGGAACAACCAAGTGATTGAAGTGATGCATCATTTATCACATTTATCATCGATTCCAACAAACGATTCCAATTTGAAGCACAGAATTTTGAGAAGTGCTCACCACTCGGAGGTAAATAAACTGTAAGACTCTTTCATTTCTGACTTTTAATCGTTTCAACCCTTCAATAGTCCGACGAATTCTTTGATTCCCAAATTAATAACCAAATGCTTTACACTTCACCACAACTCCAATCACAGCAACAGTTGAGTTCACATCCACTGAGACCTCATCCCCATCAGTACCACAACAATGGTTTAGTAGGACCTCCTCAGCAACAGTACAATATGAACCCAATGTTAGCTCAGGACAAGATGTGGGAAGACATCACTGCCAGCATTTGTGATGACTTCGTTTCCATTAAAGCAGAGCCAACTCATCAGCAAAACAGATATCAAACCAATACTAGTATTGAATCAAATAATGGCATACAATCAGCTCAACAACCAATACATCCCTCATTTGTCAGACA
The DNA here is from genome assembly GCA_034700625.1 of Tectocepheus velatus. NCBI lineage: Eukaryota > Metazoa > Arthropoda > Arachnida > Sarcoptiformes > Tectocepheidae > Tectocepheus > Tectocepheus velatus. Next base: position 17,844 of record JAQIXV010000119.1, read on the forward strand.
CAGCGCTAGTATTCAGTCCACTTCTCAGTCAATATACGGCAATATTATGAACAATACGTTCAATAATAATGTTATGTCAACCAATATATCGTCGAATATGGTGTCTGTCCATCACTCCAACCGAATGTTACTCTATTTGCCGCCCACTCCTCCAAACTCAGAGCCCGGTTCGCCATCGACACAACAGCAGCAACAAAGACAACAACAACAGACACATCCGCATCACTCACATCACGCCGCGGGTCCACATCAACCTCACAGACGGACGCCTCCCCCGCCGTATAATATTTGCGAAAATGGTTCGGTTAGTGGTCTTCACCACCAAATCACTTCAATGACACAACCCTTGCATTTGAATGACTCTCGAATACCGACTTCACATTCCCAGCAGATCTCACATCAGTCGACACCAACGGCACAGACTGTTCCACAGCCGCGATATAATCGTCGCAATAATCCTGAGTTAGAAAAGCGAAGAATACATCGATGCGATTACCCTGGTTAGTAGTCTCCTCAATCATTTCAATGTTATGAAGGGCACTGATGTGCGTGTTTTTCACTCATTAGTAGCTAACCCTCCCTTCAATTGCATCGCTATTGCGATAAGAGTCTTGATTTCGATAATTTCAATGAAAGTTTTGACCATTAGATTAAGTAATGCCTTAAACTAATCTTCATGTTATTAAGTCGTCTCTCTCTCTCCCTCTCCTCCCCATTTGATCGTTTCCCCCATTTCTCACGTCATTTGAGAGTCGAAACAAATATACAGATGTTTTTCATAAATCTGATGATTAAAGTCATACTCTGTATGTCAGACCAGAGTCTATGAAGTCTGTCCCTAACTTTTCTTCGTATCGAACAGATATGTAATTGTAATGCTATTAACGAGTTGTATGTGAGTTATAATTAATAGAAAACTAGGCCTCAGATATAGGTTTCTCAGACGATATCAAATGCATTAATGGTTGAGAACTGAACTCAACCTCAACTAAAATGTAATTAAATTCTTCAAAACATTAATAACTAATTCGTATTATTTTGTAATCGTTTGTCATTTTTTTCAAATCAAAACATTAATGAAATTATTTATTTGAATGAAGTTATTCTGATTTTAATGCAATTTTTATAATTTGTTTTATAGGTTGCACTAAAGTATATACAAAGAGCTCACACCTGAAGGCTCACCAGCGCATTCATACAGGTTTGTTGGTCTTCCCAATTGTTTTCACACAACTATTAACCTTCATTAGACTTCTTATAGACTTTAATATGATTTTTAAGCACAGAATTAGTAAAAGTTGTGATTGTTTTGTGATTGATAGGAGAGAAGCCATATAAGTGCCATTGGCCAGAATGTCAGTGGCGTTTCGCCCGATCTGATGAACTGACCCGTCACTATCGTAAGCATACCGGCGCCAAACCCTTCAAATGCAAAGTCTGTGAGAGAAGTTTCGCTCGTTCTGACCATTTGGCTCTTCATATGAAAAGACATTTACCTAAACAACACAAATAAGAGTTGTCTCCAAAACCATTGCAAACCATTCCGTTTATATTTATACTATTTGTGTACTGGAATCAGATGTGCCTTAAATTCTGTGCACTTATACCTGATTTGCCTCTTAATCATATCAAATGATAAGTTTCCGCTTCTTGTGATTCTTATGAAACAATTGTTTTGTAAATAAATATAAATAATTATTGAAATGATATCTTAACTTAAAAATAAATTTCATTGTATTCTTCATTAAAGTCACTTATTTTTATATAAAATGCAATATATTTTTGATAAACTATTTATGAAATCAATGTTTGTTTAGAAGTTATATTCGTTAATAACTCCGTTGACAATATTTTCACACAAACCACACAAACACCGGTCCGTTTAAGTTATGTTACACTTAACGTCTACTTAATCTCAATTTTAATATAATATTTTAGTGCCTTTTCTCAACTCAACTCAATTGACGAAACTTTCGTCAATTGTATAAAACGTTTTCTACAAATAATTATTCAATTCATTAATTATTGTATTCAACTCATTATGAATAAAGAAAAGTCTATTCAAAGCTTCCGATTCTCATTAGTTTTAAACAAAATATGAGTCAACTTTGAAATTAAGATAATTAGTTGACTCTCGCAATAAATTGTTGATTATTTTAATTAGCAATTTGTCTTATTGTAGTGCAATGGCGTGAGTCAGTCGTGCGCTCGTTTCACAACTTATTTCATTGAAAACTCTCAAAATTATCCCAATTTGGAGGATATCTTCAAACGGTACACAATATTGTATTCAATGGTCTTCACATTAAAGACAATTATCTTATTCTTAACGCAAGTAATGATGAGTTCCGTTCGACACAAATATCATTACCATTGAATTCATTTGAAAAACTAATTTATTCCGACAATTATTTGATTAAAATTGGAAATTAAAACAATTTATACCATTTATAGGATTGTTTGTAAAAACAAACGGAACACCACTTTAAATGTAATTGTCTGAACAATACGGGCCCTCAGATTAAAACAATTTTTGAAGTCATCAAAAGTGAACATATAATTTAGAGTATGTTAAACGAGTGTTGAGGCTCATAGAGGCTCATACCTGTCCCGCACAATCTCTGACTGCAAAATTACAGCGAGAAAAGTGAAGTGAAATCAACGGAATAGCTTTGAATTGCTTTAAAATTGGCATTTCTTTAGTCTCAGTCTTAACGCTGACATGAATTTAGTCCTCTTTTATTGCTTTCCATTTATTATTCGAATCTAAATAACGTTGAGTTTGAAGAATATTTTGGAGAAAAAAATAGTTTAAAATTATAGCCAAAAGTGATAGCACTTCATATGTCTGCCCAATACTATAGATTGTATTTGAACTCAAATTGAGTTCTTTCATTCCTAAAGTAATACCTGTCGCACGTCCTGTCCCTCACTCTTCTCTGCTTTTTTAGACTAATATCTAGTCTTGAGATCAGATCTATTCGTATATTCGTTACAAATAATATATTTGAATGTGTTATCGACGAGTGAACACTATTAGCGTATTATTGGCTAATTGGCCAAAACGAGACATTTAGAGCTCAACTTTTTGTGAGCACAAACTCACTATAAATTGCCATTTTATGGCCTCTCTATACCCGACGGCTATTTTCAGTCCAATAGTGTTGAGCACCACTTTTATTGCCCAAAACTGTACACAACTGTATGACTATATGACAATTTTGTGTCCTTTATGTGTCTGAACGGACTTTTGGTCATAAAATAAGTGCCAATAAAAGAGCACAAAACCTAATTGAGCCAAACGTCTCGTCCCAAAGAGGAATGCAGTCCACGCGTTGATTGTGTTATATGATTACCACTCAAACAATTTTGCGCCAATTTTCTCATCAAATAATTGACTTCAAAACTATTTATTTGAAAATAAATGCTCTGAAGTCTGAACTATGTTTTGCCTCAAATAATAAATTATTGATAAAAAAAATTCATCAAGATCAATTTGGGCTAAAAAATAATTCACTCAACAAAAGACTAATAAATATTTTATAGAATTCTCATTAAATGTGAAAATACTTTTAATTCGAATACTTTGGAAATACTTTGGTCTATAACTCAATTTAATTGTGGTATTCCTCGAACCCTGTCCTCCAATTTTATAGAAATCGTTAGTAATCTCAAAACAATTTGATCTGAACATCAAAAGTCAATTTCAATGTTTGGTAAAACTGATTATTCAGACGATATCAAGAATTTTCTAATTAGAGTACAATTTATTGCTTTTCTGTTGATTTAAAAGCGATTCTAAAGTTTGAATATTTTTAAGTCAAACTAAAAACGTCTTAATAACGAACTGAACTAGACTTTCAACTTTTAAAACGAGTGAAAAAAAAACAGTCAAAAGACGTGAATCAATAAAACCGAAGATTTATGTGAAGTCGAAACTGATTTAAATCCGAGATATGAATCACTTTTTGACCATTTGTTTGGAAATAATGGAAAAGAATATTCTTTTTGGAGAAAATCTGTTTTCAAAGAAAAAGATTTAATCGAAACAATTGCTCAACAATTGGGAGAAAAAGTGAATAACATTTCAAACACTGAAACCAAATGCTTCTCATTTTTGATGTAAAACTCTTCAAATTAATTATTGTTTTCTTTGAATTTATTTTAAGAAAAAGTTTTAGTTTTAGTGATTTATTAGTTAAATGTCAGATACAGTGACTGTTATTCGTGTTAAATAATATTGAATAAAATGAACAGTATGATTTTTTCATAAATTCTAAGCAAGGTAGAGTGAAGTAGTGTCAGGTACTTTACTGGGGAATCCTAAAACATTTTTTAGATTATTGTGATTATAACGCCATCTAATGATCAATAATTGATTTATTAGTTTTGTTTTCATATCAAACAACAAAATAATAAAACAATTTAAGCGATGCTTCAAATCAATTGTTTTCGAGCTTTTAATTCATTTAAACAAATAAAACATTTAAAATCGATTCGAGGCATAAATACCGGGAATATAAACAATAGAGTTGTGACTCAAGAGTTGATCAAAGATGAAGATTCGGACAAAGATTTGAGAAAAGTTTCAAAACTCTTCGATAAAGTAAACGATTTAATCGTTGACCACAATTGCGGTCAAAACTTCGCTGTCGTCCATATGTTTGGCAAACAATTTGTGATTCACACGAATGACATAATTAGTGTCAGAAACTCAATGCCCGCCAACACCGGAGAAGTCATTAAATTAGAGAAATGTCTTCTCGTCGGTAACGAGTCCTTCACATTAATCGGAAGACCTATTCTTAGCCGAGATTTGGTCCAAATTGAGGCCACAGTTCTGGAGAAGACGATGACTACAACCTATTATAACATTACAGCGATTCCACGTAATCATCGGTACCGTCGATGGCGTTTCACAAGATTTCCGTTGAGTTTGTTTCGGATCAATCGAATCAATATTTGTCATCCACTCAATCAAACTCAAGATATCGTCAATTAATTACTTTTTAATCATTGTTTCAATTATTAGCACTTCTTTAGAAAGTATTTAAATTCAATAAAAGTCTTTAATTACTATAATTTGTTTCGATTCATAAATAATTACGATTTGCTTCTCATTTGTATATTAAAGGTTTGCCTTATTTTGTATCTAATTGTGTCGACTGTCGACACCTTATTTATCAATTGAACGATGCTTTTAGAAGTATGTCTCAAATTTTTATTCTCTTTAATTGGATATGAATTTAATCTTTAAAAAGGTTTAAGTTGTGGTCATTTCCATCAAATTCTTTTAACCTATTAAACGTTTGTTCGTTTGACCATCTCTTCAGTCCAATGAAAATGATCATGCTTCAAATTCAAAATCATTGTATCGATAGTATGACATTTTGTGTGAATCAACTGACAATGTCTGACATTCCATTCAACGCTTTAGTTGTTGCCAAGAGTCTAATCAATTGAAAACAATTGTATGACATAATTATGAGTCAATATTTGAGTCATATCTTGGAGTCGAATGAAATTTTTACATTTATTTTAAAGAATTGATTATAAACTTTGATATTAAGAGAAATTTAAATTTTATTAAAATTTTCAAAAACTTTTCTTATAATTGATTTGAAAGTAATTTACATGAAATGAATGTATCGTACGATTCGTAACTGCAATGCAATAAAAGATTACTTCAACTATTTGTAGGCATAAAGAGATGTATAGATTGCAAAAATGGCATCAAATTTATTAATCAAATATATATTCGATGAAAACTATTGAATACATGAGACTAAACGTTACGCACCAGTCGGTCATCAATACAAATCTCACAAATAAGGGACAGAATAACGAAGCAATCGTTACCTGAGGTAACTCTTATCCAAATTTAAAACCAAAACAAATTAAATCCATTAAAAACTTATATTTTATTCTATTATTATATAAAAATTCAAATCGAGAGGGACTGGCATCAGAAGCAGTCGAGTCTCATGTATGGTATGGGAACTCAAATTATTAAATGAAAATCAAAATTTAATTATAAGAAAATCGAATAAATATAATAATTGGCGTTAGTTTTGAATCAAAGTTTAGAAAAAAAAAGAATATTTCTATTTATATAACAATAAAACGAATGCAATGAATAGAAAATTTGTTAACAATTACACGAATTATAATATAATACATAATTAAAGCCAATTCTAATTCAACTGCCATTAAATCAAACGATAATAGAAATAAACCGCTGTTTTTAGACTTATATCGATCTCTGAATATTGAGTTGAAAACAAAATTTAATTTTCTTTTTAATCATTTTTTTATAGAATTGGTTTCTCATTAGGACTAAAGAGGCGTCAATTGTTGTAACCGTTTATAATGATTGCAGAATAAAATAGTGATTCAATGATTTGACTGACAAATGGAACTCATGATTCGATAATCGGATGAAAACTGTATTTTTCTTTTTTTTCTTGTTGTTAATGAATACCCAAAACAAATGTAATTTAGATATAATTAAATTCAAATAAATTGTATTGATTTGTTGTAAAAACTATTTAAATGACCGGTTATTTTGATAAAACTATTGATAAATAATTCCTCAAATTTTGGTCACTTTTTCTCCGATAACTTGTGGATTGTTTTTACGTATTTCTTCGGCGCCGTGTTCTTTGTAGTCGAACGTACAGTCGTGTTCGTTGGCATATCTATGGCTACTACAGAAGGTGCCCCCACACCGACACGGAAAGCCTACACCACAACAAAAAAACAAATAAAAACAATTATTAATCAAATCACTTATTTTTCACTCTTTTTGATTCAAATCAATTTTAAAATTCAGATAACTTTTAGGGATAACTGGAAAAGTAGGTGCCGTTCACTCATTTATTTCGATAGCAATTGATTGCAATCGAAACAGTATTAGAAACAAAAGCAAACATTTCTCGAAAATTGGGTTAAAAAAGGAGATAAAAATCTAAGACTTAAAGAGATCTTTGAGTAGAGACGACAAGAACTCAATCTAATAACTAAAACAATAGATAACTGGATGTCTAAGATTAGATTTGTAGTGAGATATCCTGAATGGTTACTAACCAATAACTCCGACATTAACTTTGCATTTAGTGCATCTGTTCTTCTTCTTCTTCTGCGTCTTCGGCGGATCGTTTCGATTGGAGTCTATTTGAGGTGTCGTTTGTGTCGATCCGTTTGAATTGTTTTCAACATTTGTGTTGTTAACAGCATTTGATTGATTACTAGACTCTTCTGATCCCTTTGAGTGACAAATAAAATCAATTAATTAACAAATCATTAATTAGTTTGAAATCATTGGCAAAAGACAAACATTTTGTGAACTGTTGTCTGTTTGGCTCAGATCTGACTCAGAAGAGTAATCGGAGTCTTCCACAGAATTTGAGCTCTCATTTTGATCCGTCGATTCGTCAGTATTCGAGTCAATTGTATTTTGTTTCACAGAACTACTACTGCTTTGCTTTTGTTTCAAATCATTTGAATTTTTTTTGTTATCAATGATTTCAACAATTTTCTGGACATTCTTTTGATTGTTTTGGGAATCACTCGACTTCTTCTGTTTCTTGGAATTGTTTTTACTGTCATTACTTGGATTCTGTTTTTCCTCATTTCGTTTCATTTCTAACACAAATCTAAACCTCTTTTGAGACAATTGTCTGAAGAAAACCAAAAGTCTTAGATATGGTATTGACTCGAATACTGACTAACGGATTGTTTTTTTTTGAATGACTTAATGAATGCGTAAATAGTGTTGTCGTCAACAATACATTTGACGATAAATCGATTGAATTAATAATTACAACAAAAAACACTTTATTTGCAATAAATAAGATATTATCGTAAAATTACCTCCAATTTAGTGATCAATTCTTGAGCAGAAGATATCGCAGATGGAACTGTCGGTTGGGCCGTATTTAAGCTATTTTCAAATGAGCCGAGAAATGGCAAATTGGCGGAAGTGTCCACTAATGGGGTAGATATGGGACTATTTCTACCGGCCGTCGAATGATTTACTGAAGACGACGCCGATTGGCTCATTTGTGGTGAAGGAGCCGATTGTTTCCTCTTAACGGCGTCTTTATAACATTTGGAACAGAGACCATCAGACGAGGGGTTACCATAAAATCCACAGCCGGAGCGACAGAGAGAAGGACTCTGAGACATTTGATTGGTATCCCTTTCCATTATGAGCTTCTTATGTGATGGTGTACTGCCCTCTCTCTAGTCTAAACACAATACAAAACAATTAAATCACAATTAATTCAAATATAAGTTTAAAACTAATTAATCGAATAAAGAGTTTATGTATAAAACGGTTGCGAACGAGAAATGCCATCATTTAGTGACACACAAGTGATAACGATTACAAACCATCACAAAAGTGGGACAATAACTGAATTAATGAATTGGTTTCATAGCAAAAGGCGAACACAACTCAAGACTTGATAGAGAACTCGCTTATACTCAAAGGCCTTTCGTTTATCATATGATTCAAGTCTTTTATCTCAAACACAGCCTTTGAGTCAACACAAGGCCAACAAATACCAGTTTTGACTCAACTCTACTTTTTTCTCTCATTTTAATAACTGTTAATCAGTTTAATTGAATTAGCAATTCATCGGGAATTAGAAGAAATATTAGTTTAAAACTCAATTCAATTGATTTATTTAAGTAATAAATACGTGAAAATGTATATCACATCACATCAAGTGTTTTCAAGTGAAAAACACATCATTGATATTACGTCAGACAAAGTCACACAAATCGTCAATCATTTGCATAACTATTACCTAAAAAACAATTTATCGAAAAACGACAAACAAATCAAACACTAAATGTTATGACCAGTCATTCAAATACTTATAAATGGCTTTGGGATAGAAACTCATTCCGACCCTTCATTTTAATCAAGACTTAAATCTCAAAAATAATACTAAAAAAAGTATTGAATGTATTGAACGGAAAAACATATTAAACAAAACCATTTAAATAAAAATGTAAAACAAAGAAACAAAAATCAAATGACTTTCAGAATAACGCATGAAATGAGTCATAATTTTAAGTATTTTCATGTATTTCAGGCAATACTGGTATCTCTGTTACAGACGTTCTTCACGTGAAAGACGGATAAAGAGATCGTTTTTTGGCAAACAGTCGTATATTTGTTTATCGGACTCTTTTACGAAATACGGACTCAATTGAGATGTGTTTTAAACCAAATCAATGGCTGACTATCACTAATCTGGTAATACATTATACAATTGACGACAACATAACTCCTCTACGATTAACCTCTCTTTCAATGAAAATCAAGATTTTTCTCAAAGAAATTGTTAGGCGTTTGAATGGTTTGGGTTAAGGTCTCACAAAAAAAACATCATTAAAACAATTGTAAAGCTATTGATATATCACTAAAAAAGGATCAAAAATCTAAAACTCAAAAACAATTTAATTAATACTTACAATAGATTTGAGACCAATTGAGTGACAAATTGTCAAAAATAATGGCAATTAATACGCACTTCGAGTGAACCAAATGTTAAGACTAATTGACTTTAAATTGAATCAAATGAATAGGAAATGAGAGGTCAGACAATAAATTTAAATATTGTTTTGGGTGTGGACTCAAAAATACAGACAATAACTACAATATCTCTAAAATAATATTCAAAAATAATATCCGATTATTGGACACAAGAAATGAGTGATGCGTCCGATGTCTATCACTTTCAACAACTAATTGTCTATTAATTTAAAATATCATTCAATTTATTAAAAGACAAGAAAATCAATTCAAATGATTCACTAAATTATGATTAAATTAAATGAGTTTTAAGAGGAAAGAGATTTAAAGTGAGTTTTAAAGAGAAATAACAGAAAACATAGCATTCATTGACTCAATGAGTCGACAGTCTCTCCATTGACTCGTCTATGCATTAAAAGCCAGAAAATGGCGATCTATGGGACTATTCACACATTTTTGACATTATTTGCATTACTTTTTAAGACAACAGACACTCAATTCTCAATAAATATTAAACAGATTAAACACTATTTAATAATTTAGTTATTTGTTTAAATAAATTAATGGTTAATAAATAGTGAAAATAAAATAAAACAATTTCTAATAAAATGGTTACCTTTGAGTTGATTTGAGTGGAAATGAAATGCAGAGAAATAATGTCGAAGTATTGCGAACTCAATAACACTATTCAATGGAGTACTGAGTGAACAGTGAGTCCAACACTCGTAACAGTAAGTGAAGCACAGCTGAGATAGTCGTCAACTCAAACAAGTTTTCACAATAATATTAAAGCGCAGCCAATGGTAACACTAACTAATAGTACGTCAACGTTATCTATAGCGAGAAAATTGCCCCTAATTTCCAACAATTTTCAAACACTTCGTATGAACTCAACACTAAAACTGATGAATAAAATCGCGAACCCTTTCATTATAATTGTGTATGACTTTTGTCGATTGCAATTGAATATCAGCCACCGATACGTCATGTCATATGAGGCTTCAAACGTGTGACTCAATCCCATTGAATGACTTTTATTTTAATCTCAGTTTGTCTAAAGTCTGAGTTCACAGAATTTCTCTCTCTCTCTCTCTCTCTCTCTCTCTCCCTCCCTCACTCCCTCCCTCCCTCCCTTGAAAGATGAAATTCTGAATTTCATTGCCAGTAATTTATAGAAAACATTGAATCTTACGAAAAAAAAGTTTAGAAGTTTCCGTTCTTACAATACATCACTCAATGATTTTCAGTTTCTTATCGCTTGTAATGATTTTGAATATTGATCTGAATGTGAAATCATTACTTCGATTGAAATTACTGTGGAATCAATTAAATAAGTTTTTGCGTGATATTCATTGAACTCAATGCAGTCATTACCGGATTGTTTCTGTTTTTCACTTTTGCTTTTCAGAAGAGTCTAATTGACAGTTGTTTTTGTTTTACAAAACTTTAAGAATAACTATTGAATCTATCAGATGATGCTCTTGCTCTTGTGTCGGGGTCTTGTGATTCAGCTCTAATCATATGTAAAGAATCAATGAGAAGGTTAATGGGGTTTAGAGAGTGACATAAATTTTGGTGAATTTCAAGGATTTAAGTGAAAAGGGAAGTCATTTTTGTAACTCTCGGGACGAGTCTAATCCGGTTAATGTCAGAACTAATTGGGTTTTAATCTGTTTTTCATTAATCAAAAGTCAATTCAATTGAATAGTTTTTGATTTGAAACCAAAGAGTTGACTAAAATCTACGATAACTTGTTTTAAACATTGATATCAATTGATTTGGTTTGGAGTCAAAAATGATTTATTTAATGAATTATCAAAAATGAAAAAATTGATACTTTTGTGCGATTATTGGCTCTGAAAACAAAGAACAAAACAAATGATGTAATGATATCTGAAAACTAATGTCAACTAATTATAACTGTTGGCAGAGATCTTAAACCAGTGTTCAATGTTTTTTGGTTTGAGGTCAACGGTTTGTAACGATAGCTATGACTCCGACTATGACTTTGAATCGTTGAGTCTTAAGTTCCCTAACATTAGAATCGTTGTCATCGCCTCAGACTTTGTGTGTACTCAAAGGTCTGTCACACATATTCTTATCTGTTTTTGACCTCAACTCTAAAAAAATTCTTATAAATAATTTTTAAATTCAAAGTCAAAGTCGATTCTAACTCCAAATATCTCAAACCATTTGAAATAAACTAATATTTTCTTCGATTTCTCTTTAGTCAAGACTTTAGTCAACGAATAGAATATTCTTGAGATTTGATATCCACTGGAATTCAAATGCATTTAATTTTCAATATTTGATATATTTATTAGATTTGAATGAATTTTATTAAAACGTGAATAATATGATAAATGATTAATTAAATAACAATTGGATATAATTTACGATTTTATGCAATAATTTAAAAATTATGATTAGTTTTCGACTAATTATAATACAATTTGAAATTTATTTGAAGTCTATTCAAATGGTAAATAGTATTTACACCTAAATTATAGTCATTTTTAACCATATTTTCGTTCGAAGAGCTATCGTTTTGAAGTTTTTTTTTCTAATTATTCATTTGAGTCACAAATATTTGTGTTCATAAGAGACGATAATTTCAACAAATAATAGACAAACTGATGAACAAAACATCGATTCGAATATTAATAACAATATATTGAGTTTTGAATAACTATTCCAATACTTCATTTGAGTTTTGTTTGAATAATTGTAGATATCATTCATGTCATGGATTGTTGAGAATTAGCGAAACCCAATTGATCGGTGCATTTGTGTCCACTGGAAGACACTGTTTTGGTTTTATTAGTCGATTAGCGGTTTGTTTTGGTCTCAAAGATGTGTCTGTTTTAAAGTGCGAAACAAAAAAAGTGCAAAAAGTTATGAAAACATTGTTTTGATCGATATTTTGTTTGAATTATTAATTTATTTAGACTTTTAAATAATTGCTGGCATTAAATGTCTTTTAAATAAAATCAATGATAAAATCAATGATAAAATACAACTTATGGTTAGCTGTCTCTCGAATGCACTTCTTTTCAATAGAATATCACATTTTATGAACATTTTGTTTAAAAATTAAGTCAATTAATAAAATAAAACGAATAAAACATTAAAATAATAAATAAATGCAAATAATTGAGGAAATAATCAATGCTTTCGATACCAGAATTACTGACCAAATGATGGATTGAATTACAGAAAAATAAATTATTTGTTTCTCAAAAGACATTAAATGTTTTAAACATTTGGAAACACTTTTTTGATTAAGAAATTTCTTAATCGCAATCAACTAATGATAATAATAAGAACCCAAAGTCGTATTCTTCGTGTTCTCAGTTATCAGATGTCTTCGACGATTGTACTCAAGTACTGATTGCCAGAAGTGTGAGCTGTGGTTGTATTTGAAGTGTTGGGGGCTTTGGACTGTTGGGGCTGTCATATAAATGGACGGGATAAGAAAAGAAACAAAACAAAACAGAGATGTGTTATGTTTGTGCTCTAAAACATTTAAATCAGTTGCAATACAATTGCAATACATTTAAGGCTTAATTGACTGAATATTAGTTAACCATTAACTCGATATTCAGTTAAAGCAAAAGTAGGAAAGACTCAGATCTGGTCACTAAGAATCACTTCAACCGATAGACAATTTAAAAGAGTGTTAAAAATAAAATAATCGACAGATTGTTGGGAACAGGTTTGAAATCAACCGAATATAAGCCAAAGCCCCAAAAGCAGTGATACGTTAAGCCCACAGCAGACAAACAGTTAAAGACTATATTAATGTGAAAAAAATGGTTTCTCACCACTTCTGCCTCAATTGCATTGTCAGCGTCCGAACAGTCACTCGAACGCGAGTCACGCGAATGACGGGTTGAACTACGACTACGAACTGGAGTTGTCGGACAGGCTTTTGGATCAATTGATTGTTAATAACTGTTAGCAAACAAACAAAGATATGGTTTACCGATGTCTCCGCTTTCACTCGATTCTGTGATAGAAGGCGTTCCTTCCGTATGAGTTGGAGTAGAAGTACCAATACTATGGGGTGGTGTCCACGTCACGGTTCGTAGGGTTGAGCCCAAGCCTGAAGATGTGGCACTGGAACAGCTACTGGTGACACTACTCTCCGATTCGGTGAATGCGATTTGAGATATACTGAAAGTTTTTATTTATATTTCTATTAATTTTATTATTATTTGAGTTAAGAATAACTGAAATATTAGACAATATTTGATAAAATATGAGACATATTGTCGTCAACTCATTCTCTCATATTTTGATGCAATAAATCAAAATGAAAGGAAATACTGAAGTTATTGTCATTTTGAAAGACGATAGAATTGAGCAAATGACCATGCACAGAACAGCACAGTACAGATCAACAAAACCAACATGCACAAAATACCAATTCAACCAAAATTCAAGAGAAGTGGTGAAAACATTGATATAATATAAGGAAAACATTTTTTTAATCAATTTATAAATTGAAAAATCCAAACAACTTTAAAATTATAATTAATAACATAATTAATAAAAGTTGTGTAAAATATTATATAAAATAATAAATAGTTTTTAGTCTAAAATTTAAACTAAAGTAAAGAAATGCATTAAATGATAGGGTTTTCAAACATTCAGATGAATAACAATTAAAATACTGAATAAAAGGCAGATTTAAGTAATGAACACAAAAACCAATTAATGATTTAAATAATCATTGAATACAATCGTAATATTTGGTGTAATACCTGACGATATCACTCTTCTCGGGAATAGCGACCGACTGTTTAGTGGCCGCCTGTTTGATGGTCACCACTGTCCGCAAACTTGGAGTCGTTTCGGATGAATATCGGAACTTATTGATGGGCCCTCCCGTCGGGAATGGATTATTAACTATACGACTAGTATTAGCGTCTGATTGAAACAAATAATTAGTAAAATAGCAAAATAAAGTGAGTAATCAATGCGAGCACAGCATACGTTGGTATTCTTTAATGCCATCGGTGTCAGAGTCACCGGTCGAGGTATTCCTCTGACGACCCGGTAATTGGATTTTTCGCTTTGACGGCGAGTGCTTTAGTGCTAATCAATTGAATACTAAAATTATTTACTGATATTTCGATTGAAAAGTCAATGAAAACTGAAGGCATGCGATCAGACAGTCAACAGATTTTTTGTTAATTAATAAATTGATTAAAAGAAAAGCCAATTAAATAAACAAAAATTAGGAAACAGAGAGAAAATAGTGAAGTGAGTCATACCCATACCTATATAGCTGGAGACCAGGGTTCGAAACTTACGATGAGGGCCTTTTATTTCAGGCAAATCAACTGCATTTGGGTTTGGGTTAGGTTTGAAACGGAAGCACAGAAAAGATCACAACAGAAATCCACAGTTTTTTTACATCGCATTAAAGCATTTTGTGTTAGTTTTGGCCACATTTTCATTAAGACATCAATTAATGGATCAGTTGTTCAGTTAGTTTTTGAATCAAACAAAAGACAGTTAACAAGAATTAATTCAACATTAGATTAAGGATTGGATTATTCAAAAGAGTGGGAAAATGTTAGACTCATTAAAGAGTCAAATTAGAGTTGAGGTAAGTTTTACATTCAATCGCAAGTAAATCAAAATATCGAGTCAAGGGTTCGGACAAAATAATGCTGTATTTGATTGGCTTTAAATCTTATAATTATTTTATATTTGGGTAAAACAACTAAAAATTATTGTGATTTTGTTCCGGAGGTCATTCCGAATGTCAAACGAGTGCTCAACTAATGCTCACATTTATGTATAAAAAGCAATGGATTGCAAATCAATTTACGACTTACGCGAAGGGATTTTCTTGAAGACTATTTTGGCCATAAAGTCTAAAAATCTTTGGGCATAAAATCCGGGCTTATGTACGGATATTGAGTCCTAAAACAATTGAGTCATCGGTTAATAATTGTTGGAATGTTTTTATCATATGAGTGGTAATACCCCGTCGTGTAGGATTGCTTTCCAGGTGTGTTCAAACTTTTTCATTAAGCGATAACTTTGCAAAATATCAATAATTCCTATAAATAAGAGAAGACGTTCTCCTTTGGAATTACGAGCGGGTATTCCACCGGCGCTGAAATCAAACAAAATATATAAACTATTTATTGAAAGATAATCAACAAAACAAATAGAGGTTTAAATCAATTGAAAACAAATCGATCGAAGATTTGTTATGACATTAAACTATTTAATAGACATTCATTAAAATCAACGATAAATTAGTTTCAATTCTAGCAATAATTTAAGACAATAACGAGTGAAGACTTACGGAATGTCTTCTTCCTGATCAATGGGTTCGATATCTGCTTGAATAGACTCAAGAGCTGTGGAATAGGCGGCGATTCTCTGTTTATTAATGGATTTACTTCGACTTAAATTAACGGCATTTCCTTTATTGGAATCGTTGGCCTTATTATCACAATTGTCTTTAATGTCATCACATTCTTTGAGTTCTTTGTCGCGCGCACTCCTAAGCCTTGCCTCAGCCGCTGCTGCCTCTGCCAGAGTCGCGGACTGGGCTTTCATGCGCTCATACTTCTCAACGGCTGCCAAATCCAAGTTATGGACACCGACTAATAGGCTGTAGTCCATAATCTTAAAGCTCTCTAATACTCTACAGTCTCTTTGCATTGTCTTAATCAGAGCACTATATGTGTCCGCTTCGAGAAGTATACCCTCGGAGTGGTGTTCCAGAAAATCTAAGTCTTTATAAGTGGGGCACTCTTTTTTGCGCTCAGATTTGTTGGCTTTTCTCTTATATGTCGACCCCTTTAAGTCGTATTTTTGATGCATTTTGACAAAAGACGGCAAAAGATTATTCATAACAATTATTCTGACGTTTTTTCCGCCGCATATATAACAGTATTGACCAAAAAATTTGGGTAAAAGAGTTCTCGGATTTTGGTTCAGATTCTAAGAAAACAAAACCAATTATTAAGTGTTGAGAAGTGGTCAGACCAGTGGACATACCATATAATATCCGGGTAATAGTTTGAGAAGGAATTCCGCCTCTTTGTGTTGAACTGTTTTAATGATGAATTCGTCGTCATTTGTCAAATAGAAGACACTTCCGGACGCCCCGGGATTTGACAGTTCTCTGAGCGGTTCGTTACAAACAGAGAGGAGGAAGTCGTCCGGTTGTATACCAAACAAATCGCGGAAATATCTGAAAGCTATCGGAGCGTAAACTTTGAATTTGAAGTCTGAGTAGTGATGGGCCGGAGTTGTATTACTCCCCTCTTTAGTGAACGAAACGGTTTCCAATTCCATGAAGTCTTTCATCAGTAAATCGCGCTCTGGTTTTGAGGCCAGACTACCGACTGCGTGACCGATACCCAACTGAATCGATCCCATGATCTGCGAAGTCTGGATCTTCTTGTAAGTGACGAGACCCGCCTCATCGACCCTCCGGTGACCGATCTTTCGCTCTTTGTCTAACTTTTTGCGATCACCCGAAGACGGACCGGGAGTTTGAGGTGTTTTTGGTCCTGAGGTCTGACTCCCATCGGAGACATCGATAGGCGCCAGGATTGGGGGCGGCCTTCGCTTCTCAGAAAATTTATTTGGCGTTTGATTCGTTTGATCCGTTTCTTAAGACAACAAAATATTTTAATTAATTATAAAAAAATGAATTAAATTTAAGTCAATTGTCATTTAAATCGATTCTAATTAAGTGATAATTATTTGAAAACATTTGAAATGACAGCAAAACTAAAGCTATTTTCAGACGATTTTATTGAAACCTTTATCTCAAATAATCTTAAGATTGAGTTTAGTCTATGAGTAAGAAAACAAACAAAACATAAACCAAATCAATACCGGATTGACTCATATCTTCTTCAGTCAATTGGTTTTGTGGTAGTATTGCATTGTTTTGAGTATTTTGTCTCAACTGAACATCACTTTCAATATCAGCCATCTTTACAAACACTACAACAGAGACATCACTTTTTGGGATAACTTTTCCTCTTTTTTATTGTTTTCCATTTGACTTACAATTGAATTATTTTTTAATTAATTTAAATACAAATTAATTACTCAATTCATTGTCCAATAAAAAGACAATTCCTGTAAAATTTCCCAACAATTCATTAATATTTGTTTTAATTAATTATAGAAAACAATTTTCAATTATTAACTATTTATTTACATTGTTCTAATTGAATCTAGCTAGGCTCTTGAATTTAAAAAATGTTACCTGCTCATAATTTTTTGTCAGAATTTCAATTTCTCAAAATTCTATAAAATAATTTCAATTTTAAAAATATTGATTCAAGCTAATAATTCGAACAATATATACGATACCATTGAAAGAAATAACCTTGCTCTTTTATTTATCATCTAACCATGTTTATCAGAATTAAGTATTTTAAAGGAAAAACAATAGATATTATTAACGAAACTTTTTTTTTCAATTTTAATTAAATAATAATTTTGTTGACATTTTAATCGGTTTTTATGTAATCGAAAGAAATAATTTCCGAAAGTTATAGAAGTAGTGGTCATACCCTCAAAACTCCCACATTCTGTCAAAATTTGTTTTAAAGTAAAACCATTGAAAGTATTTCACCTTCTCTTCAATTCCCTTCAATTTATGTAATTAGAGTTTCATCACAACTAATATAGACATAAAACAAAAGTTTCGTTAAATACTTTATAATCGATTGAAGTCAATATTTTTGATACAAATTAACATTAAAATAGAGTTTCGATAAATTATACCGAAATTCATTGAATTATATTTTAATACAATAAAAAAGGATTTAAAAAAAACTTCAAAAACTAAACAAAACTTTTTACGTCTCTTTTCATTTATTATACGAATTATTAAGGAATGACATCATTGAAGTGAAATTCAAGTTTTCTCTATTGATCTTATCCTCAATTATTAGATTTCCTCACAATTTGTTATCATTTGACACAAAAGACAAAAATCTTTTCAAATCTTTTGAATAAAAAGATAAGAAATTTGATAATTGTTTGAATGGAATCGAAAATAAGTTTTAATAAAAAAAAAATTCAAATTTGATTCAATCATAAAATTCAAACATCAAATGAATAATTAAATGAATAATTATTTACAATTATTTGTTGAACACATGCTTTAGAAGAGAATAAACATTTTTTTCAGTGAATCCGTCGTTAGTTTCAATGTTTTTCAATATTTGATTTCAAATTAAATATAAATTAAAACAAATAATTCTAAACTCGAATCAAACAAATGTTATAAAAAAAAGTCAAATTTGAGAAACAGTTGACATAAAACTCAATACTTTTTTTAATTGTAATAAACTTTTGGTCTTCTGACAGAAGTTTCATAACATTTGTCCAGAACTCAAGAAGTGGTCCATAAAATTGAAAATGAATTTTATTAAAAAAATTAGTCAATCAATAGCTCTTATTTGGGTTTTCATTAATAATTCAATTGGTTTTAATCTTCACTCTTAGCGTCGACCCCATTGTCAACGACTTTATCCCCAGAGGGTTGAGCCGACTCTTTAGTGGCGGACTTCTTCTTCTTCTTTCCTGCCTTATGGCCGACCGCTCTATTGAGAAGTGTTTTGATTGAGTCGTCTTCGATATTATGTTCACTTTTGAAAAGGTTTGTATCGACCGGAAGTCCTGTGATTTTATGAGAACCCGAAGGCATGAGAAGTACTGTAAACTTAAACTGAGCCACAAATTCGTTATCCTTTTCGTAGAGAACAGTAAACGGTTCTAAAAGCTTATGATTGACGCACTCGAGTACACCCATACGCGCCTTCTTCTCCTCTTCGAAGGCTCTCAGAGTGAAAGGCATACTTCCAAATCGTTTGTCGACATCACTATAGAAAGCTCGGGAGGCCTTCATCTTCAGCTGATATACTTCGTCCGTCTTCTTATATACCGTTGTCTTTGAGTCCAATTCCCGTCCCTTTAATATAAAACAAAATAAATATAAAACAAAAGACTCTTCAGAATGGACTCACTTTTCCCTCTCCAGTGCTGATGAGGACATCGATGGCATAGACTTCATTGACTTCGAATTCACACTTTTCGTGGTCTTTCTTCTGGGCTTCGGTCGGATTCTGAATAATAGACTTTTCGCCATCGATTCGGAACTGCTTTAACTGATGGGAAAGCATTCCTGAGATGGGCTTACATTTGTACGATTCGGACACTTTTTGAATGGCGTCAGTGACCGCATTGTTCTCAGAACCGGGTCTAACAATTCTGAGGGCGGCCTCAGCCGCGTAATGAGCGGCCAGTATTACATCAGCCTTACGTCCGTCCACTTTGCCATCACCTGAAGCGCCGACAACTACTGTGTGCGCCACTACTGCTATGAACCCATCGATATGGGCCCCCAAATCACTAAACATTGGAATTGAAATATTATTTAAAACATAATTTGATTGGAAAAGAGTCTCACAGTTTGACGACATCCCCGTCTTTAAGGATATAATCGACTTCACTCTTGAGTGGCGAGAAATGACAGATACAGTTATTAACTGAAACACAGGTCGGGAAAGCAATTCCTTTCTTCAATTCCTTCTCTTTTTTGAAGACTTTTCCGGTTTCATCGTTTATGGCATTATCTCCAAAATCACAGAGACTTCTAACACTTTCACCGCTTTTGCATTTCTCTATCAATAGCTTCAAAACGCCTTTAAATCAAATCAAATCCAAAATCAAAAATCAATAAAATACTGAACACGTGTTTAATTGAATCAACGATTTAATGAGACATACGGTTAACCATTTCTCCCGCCATCTTGTATTTGGTGACAACGATGTCCTGTGCGATAGTCTTCTCATCGATACTGTCCTTATCGGCCATTTTCGGCGGTTTTTCAAATGATAGCGATTTGTCGAAAAACAAGTGAATCGTTAATCAAATAATTATTACATAAAAACCAAAAAAACATTTCTTTTATGAATACATTTCGTCAATAAATAACGTCTCTATTGTCTATACTTTTCACAAGTTTTGACTTTTTCTCAAATAAATTCAATTTTATTCAAAAATTTGTATTCAATTCAATTAATTTGAATTCAATGTATGTTTTGATAACAATTTGAATAAATTTTGTAAAATATTTATTGAATAGATTTGCGACAAATACTACATAATTGTTGGATAAGTATTAGTGACGGAACCGGCAATTTGTGTGCTTTAATGGGAGCGCAATAGACTGTCGGGTTGGCAGTGCAGTCATGCGCAGTGATAGCATTTCCATAGATCCACACATTGGAGGCATTGGACGACATATTTCTTTCTCTCTTTGGTTTCGCACGCATTCAATAACTATTAAAATGCCAGTAAGTCATCAAATATTTTATTAAATTAACCTTGATTACATTGAATTTTAACATTATTCTTCTCTTTAATTATTCATAAGAATCAATACTTTCGGTTAAAATAGAGAATTAGTTGAAAAACAATTAGTTAATTACATAAACAGTAATTAAGATTTAGTAGGAAATAGTGATGTGATGTAAAACATGTGCTCTTCAATGGATAGGCATTGAAAGCAATGCATTCCGTTTTGTATACGTTTCTACAGTTTCTAACGCTTTAAACATTAAGTTCATTGAATTTATGGATAAATTGTTATACTCTTAGTCTTTAACATAGTTTTAATTAATTTTTGATTTTTATGATATATTTCTTAAATAAAATTTCAAAAAATATTGATTTTATTGAATTGATTGACAGCTCGCAAGAGATTTACTACATCCGAGTCCTGCGGAGGAAAGGCGTAAATGCAAACTGAAACGACTGGTCCAACACCCAAACAGTTTCTTTATGGACGTCAAATGTCCCGGTATTTAGACATAACATTCAATTTATTTCTCATTAAACTAATTATTGTTTATATTTAAAGGTTGTCTGAAGATTACCACAGTCTTCAGTCACGCACAGACTGTAGTCCAGTGTAAGGGATGTTCAACAATATTGTGTACTCCGACGGGAGGAAAGGCCCGACTTAGGGATGGCTGCAGTTTCCGCAAAAAACAACATTAAAGTGTTAATCAATTTTTAATTATTTTCTTTCACTTCTTGTGTCGAATAAAACAAAACTCTTTGAATAAATTAAAGCAGTTTTTGAAAAATGTTTTTTCATTTATTGATTTTCATCGAAAATAATTCAATTTTTGTCTTTTATCGGATGTTTTTGATCCGAAGAATTGATACTCTCTTTACCTTATTTTCGTGTAATTGTTTGTCAGAACTAATGAGTCGTTTCGTTGTTTACTTCTAATGGATTAGTCCTCAGAGACCGTCAGTCAGTCATTCGATATAACGAGAGTCAGTCTAATGTCTCTTCCGATTAACTCTTTTTATCAATTATTCGATAATTGATTTTTTGTTCACTCCTTCAGAACAACTCTTACCGAAAGTTTGAGTCCTTTCCGATTACTTTGAGAACTGTATATAAGAACGAAAACTCTTTGAATGAGATGTAGTTCAGAGATATTTCAGAGATATATAGATATCTATTCTGTTTATCACAAGTTTTTCAGTTCCAAAGACTTCGAAAGACTTCGAAAGACTTCCAAAGACTTCCAAAGACTGTTACCATTGGTTCCACTTATTCTAATTTTGATTGTTTCGAGAAAAGTTTTAGTTTGAAGACATCTGACAATGGATTGGAAAGATTTCCGTAAAACTGGTAAGAATTGAGTCAATATTTATTATAATCATTAAATAGTTATATGTTTTGCAAATATTTTGTATCAAAGAAGTAACAAATCTATAGAATAAACTCTTTTTGATTGACTTCAGTTGATATCAATTCAAGTTTTTGGATACTTTCCATTCAATTGATAATAACGTATTGAAAACGTTTTGAAACTATAGGCAAAGAAATGGTAGACTTTATCGCAGAATATTTAGAGTCAATCAAAAAGCGTCGCGTTTTTCCTGATGTAAAACCGGGTTATATGAGGCTATTGTTACCAGAATCTGCTCCTCTCAATGGCGAGGACTGGGACTCTATTTTTGCAGACATCGAGAGAGTGATTATGCCTGGTATGTATTTGATTTTTCTTGAATTATTAATATCTGGAAAATAGCTTGATGAAACCAGAAAAATTCTGTTAATTTATTCATCAATTGATGTTATCATAAAGGTAGTTTTGAGTTTTTCAATTTATTTCTTTTCATCGAAAAACTATAAAAGTTATTAAAGCATTAAATATTGATAGGTGTGACCCACTGGCAGTCCCCATATATGCATGCTTATTTCCCAGCCCTAAACTCTCCGGCATCTCTTCTGGGAGATATGTTAGCGAACGCCATCGGATCTCTTGGATTCACCTGGGTATGTCTCACAAATTGTTTATCACGAAAGAGCTCTAAATTTAATAGAAATGCAATTTTGAGTGTTTTCTCAATTTTTGAGAAATAACTGAATCTTATCCTCTTTTGGAACTACTATTGAGTCTATAAAACTTTATAATATAGGCGTCGAGTCCCGCCTGTACTGAATTGGAGATAATAGTGATGGACTGGTTGGCAAAAATGATAGGACTTCCCAATGACTTCCTTCACAGTAAATCTCCAACAAATGGGGGCGGAGTCATACAAACCACTGCTTCTGAAGCGACTTTTGTTGCGCTGTTGGCCGCGAGGACTGAAGCCATTCTTAGGATCAAAGTAGAGACCGACTGTATGGAGGAGTTGGACGACGCGGAGATCAACAGTCGATTAGTGGCGTACTGTTCAGATCAGGCCCACTCTTCTGTGGAAAAGGCAGGACTCATAGGTTTGGTCAAAATGAGATACATTGAGAGCGACGATAAACTCTCCCTCAGAGGCGACAAATTGGTTGAATCGATAAAACACGACAGGGATAGGGGTCTCATCCCTTTCTTCATATGCGTAACTTTGGGCACAACAGGCGCCTGTGCTTTCGATAACTTGTTAGAGATCGGCCCCATTGCAAAACAGGAAGAGATATGGATTCACGTGGACGCGGCCTATGCCGGAACCGCTTTCATTTGTCCAGAATTCCGAAAATGGATGGATGGTATCGAATACGTCCAGAGTTTGGCTTTCAATCCATCGAAATGGATGTTAACTCACTTCGACTGCACAGCGATGTGGGTCCGCAACAGTTCCGCACTTCACCGAACATTTAATGTCGAGCCCTTGTATTTGAGGCACGAAAACAGTGGTGTGGCCGTCGATTTCATGCACTGGCAGATAGCCCTCAGCAGAAGATTCCGGGCTTTGAAACTATGGTTTGTATTAAGGAATTATGGGGTAAAAGGTCTTCAACAGCACGTGAGGAAAGGGGTCAAACTTGCCATTGCTTTCGAAGAACTGATTCGTAATGACAATAGATTCGAAATACCAGCGGAACGACACTTAGGACTTGTGGTGTTCCGACTCAAGGGTCACAACGAACTGACAGAATGTCTTCTCAAAAGACTGAACACAAGCGGAAAACTTCATTGCGTTCCGGCGTCGCTGAAGGGAACGTATGTCATCAGGTTTACAGTGACGTCCCCTCAGACCAGTCTCGCAGACATTCAACGCGATTGGGCTATAATTAAGGAAATGTCTAATCAAGTCCTCAAAGACTACGGACTCACTGAACGCAAAATCAGTCGAAGTATACCTTTGGCTGAAATAAAGAAACGAACGCCAGGTTTCGGCACATCTCTACTCCTAGCCAACAGTCCGATGACACCGAAGATAATTAACGCCAGTTTTGTTGCCATTTTCGATCAGCACGAGTTGGCACAGGATTTCGTCAGACATTTCGGCAAACATATGGACCCGACGGCAAACAATAGCCCTTCACTCAGGAGAAGAATCAAAGGATTGATGCTTACAGACAAACAGCACAGGTATGAGATTCATTGAAAAACAATTGTTTGAGTTTTAATTGTTTTGATAAACAGTTTGGACTCGAGAATGGATTTAATGAATACTATTATGGCTTCAGTGGATATCAATGAGAGGTCGGCGCCACAAAAATTGTCGAATTGCGGCAAAAGTTATCGAAAGACTCGTTGTTCGAGTTCTTCAAGCGGTTAGTCTTTAAATGGATTCAAAGTTTATTTTTGTTTAAAAAATATTTTTAACATTTTTTGACAAACAGTGGAGTCTTTGCCTTCGAAAGCAATTGAAGAGATCGATGAAAATGGAGAGACATCTCATGTGAGGGATGAACAGACCAGTGGTGCGATTGAGAAGCCTAACAGTCGGTTGGGTTCGTCGAATAGTCAGTAATCAAAGCGGACAGTTGTATATACAAATGGAGTGGTCATCAGAGACCGATACCAAACGACTTCCATTGCTGTTGTATTTGACGCCCCAAACCTGATCCGTGTGCGACTCAAATGTCTTCTCACACTCTCTGCTCTCGACGTCCCATATCTTCACTGTTTTATCCGATGATCTGATAATTAATTAATTGATTTTCAGTCAAATAAAGAGTTTTCACCGAATATTAGATAAGACTTACGCCGACGCGAAATGTCTGTTATCGGGAGAGAAGGCGACGTTCAAAACCCACGACCCGTGACCAGAAAGAGTGCTGATTAGTTCACCGGTGGACACGTCATAGATCTTTATGTGACAATCGTCTGAAGCTGTTATCAAATGTCTGCAATCGGGTGAGAATGTCAGCGAACGGATAGGCATTGCGTGGCCCTCAAGAGTGGTCACCATTTTGCCGGTTTCGGTGTCAAACAATTTGATCATTCCATCGATGGCTCCGCTCGCGATCTGTTTGCCGTCTGGTCTCTAATTAAACGATAAAATCAATTATTTATGAAACAAAACAAAACAAAAAACTAACGAAAGCTATACTAAGAGTGAACTTTCCGGTGGAGTCTAAGCTCTGCTCAGATTTTTCTCCGCTTCCGACAGAATATAATATGATTTTTCCGGAATGACTTCCCGTCGCTACCAGTTTAGAGTCAGGAGAAAAGGTGACGGTCCAGGCATTTACGGGTCCGGCGTCTATACTCTGAACCTGTGCTCCAGAATCGAGATCCCAAAGTCTGATGTGAGAGTCCAATGAATTTGAAGCCGCTATACGACCGGTGCTGTCGATATCCACTGAAACGACTCCCAAAGCGTGTCCTTCGAAGATATACCTCAAATCAAGACTCATGTCATCCCTTGAGAAGAAATAAATGAGTATATAATTGAACGGAAGATATGTTTAAACCATTTCCAGGCTTTGACGGTATCGTCGAGACTCCCGGTCACGATGTGCTCGATCTGATCGGTCGACCCTTTGGCCCAACAGACGCTCCAAATGGCGTCGTCGTGGGCCCCCTCCTGACGGTGCAATACTTCATACTAATAGACAATTTGAAATGTGCATGCTCATTTAAGTCATTCATCAAACATTATTTTAATTCATTATAAAACTATTCAAAGATTATACCATTTTATCCAAAATATTGAATTTCAGTAGGAAATGAGTAATCAATTCATAAAAAATGATTTTATTTGTTATAAATTTGTTTTAAAACTAAATTAAAATTCATTCAAAGCTTTGAAACAAAAAAATTAAAATATTTTCAAAACATTTCAAAACTGAAAGGATTACGAGTGAAGAGACTCTATGAGAGACATCTGTTATTCAAATAGAGTTACTATTATTTTGCTATTATTTTTGAAAACATTGTTTCAATGCTTTTGTTTTTACTATCATTTAATCATTAAATAAATAAATTGATTCATATTTTTATCACTTAATCAATGATTTCTCGAAATTGAAGAAAATGTTAAAAAGAAAATCAAAATCAATTAAAAACCAAAAGAAGTCAAAAGTAAACATTTCTTTCAATTTATAATATTTTAAATTTTTGGCGCAATTTTAAACTCAATTATCTGTTTGTCTGCCATTTGTTACCATTAAGTCTGGCATAGAGTCTGAGGGCGAAGATGTTACTCCTCCTGAGGGCCAGCACTGGGCAGAGGCTATACTTGACTGGGGTCTGCATAATGATGGGACTATGATGTACTTGGTCAAATGGTGGGGATACCAAGAATCAGACAACAGTTGGGAATTCCAGCAAAACGTCGGCCAATGCTCTGAACTGTTGTTCAATTTTCATACGACAAGAGTCAGTGGTAGGTATCCTCCGAAATGGACTTTTGAGGAATTCCACAAATTATTCCAATCTATCGAAGATTTGCTACAAAACCAAGATTTGGCGGTTTTGAGGAAAATCTCAAAAATAAAATACAATTGTTTTGAAATCAAAGATAAAGCAATTGTCGAACGAATCAAAGTTAGTCTTAGATCTCAATTGGATTCAGTTTCCAAGAAGTTTAAGAAATTTGAGAAAAAGACTAATAAACAGCGATTAGAGGCCATTGAAATCATCAAAGATTTGACTAAAGATTTGAAAATCGATAAAAATTTCGGTTCAATCACTCAATTCTTCAATTTTATGGACAGAAGACGTGTTGTCACAAAAGAATTGAATAAATGGGAAAAACAAATAAATCAAATCATAGAAAAGGATTCGGAAGGAAAACACATTAAAGTTGTAAATGACGTGGATTTAGAAAAACCAATTATTGACGGATATATCACTCAATATATAATTGACGTCCAGTTCTCCGATGAAATCAAATTAAAACGAGAAAAACCTTTGATTGGCTGCGAATGCAATGACTGCTATAAATGTCGAGACGAGTGCTGTACGGCTGTCATCGGCTTTCCTATGGTTTATGACAGTAAAGGAGTTCTCAATTCAAAGCAATTTGAATCAATTGTTTATGAGTGTAACGATAAATGTAAGTGCAGTCAAAACTGTCCCAATCGACAGATACAAAGGGGCCGACCCTTCGAGTTGGAAATTTTCCGAACCGATAGTAAGTCGAGAGGGTGGGGCGTTCGCACACTTGAGGTCATACCCCAGGGATCGTTTATCACTCAATACACGGGAGAAGTGATCTCATTAATTGAAGCCGAGAAGAGACCGACCACTTATTTGTTTGATTTGAGCGCACATCTCGACAGTGGAGACAAAGAGTTCACTTATGTGGTCGACGCCTCCAGATATGGAAATGTGACGCGTTTTGTGAACCACTCGTGTTCTCCCAATTGTCGGATTCTATTCGCTTGGATTAATCAGTCCTCAAATCAATTGCTTCCGAGTATTGCCTTATTCGCAGAAAAACATATTGAAATCAATGAAGAACTCACTTATGACTATTCCATGGAATCGATGGACTTTTTCAGTCAAAACGATAGACTAATTAAACACCAATTCTCTAATTCTGCAGATCTTTCGAAGAGAAGGTCAACTAATAGACGATTCGATCGAAGAATCGAAAGGGTTGAGTGTCAGTGCGGTTCAAACGAATGTCGAAATTTCTTGTATTCCTAAATCTATTACAATATTTGTTCACTTTTTATAATTATCGCACATTTCGTGATTATATTCCGTTATTATTCTCTTTTTTTTAATTTTTCAGATATTTTGAGACAAACTTTTTTTGTGACTTTTGATCCTTTAAATTGAATTTCAAATATTAATATTAAAATTGAATTAAAATTTAAGAGTAATAATGCATTTATTTTAAACATTAGTCGAACATATTTTTATAAAAAATACAATTTTTAAATAAAATGATAAATCATTAAAATTGGCCAAAACTCAGTTCAAAACACATAAATCACATCAAAATCTTAATAAATGATCAAAAGTTTGGCTTCAGATTTAAAGCCAAGTTTTAGGAAAGGATTTGAAAATTAATATCAAATTAAAATGATTTTAAGTGAAACACCGATAGATATATTGATCCTTTATTTCTGATCAAAATAGGGAACAAATTATTGCCATTTCTCTCTATTTTTAACCGAATATAAGACAAAATAAATCTAAAGTATAAACTGAATTCAGTTTTGATAGAAATCAGATTTTTATCTTCTATTCAATTAGATTGTCGTCACTTTAATTGATTTGAATGACTATCAATTGGGACGAAACCAATCATCAGAAAAAATGGTAATAATTTGCGGCAAAACTATTTACAGTTTAATGTTTGCACAAACTCTCAAAAAAAAATGAAATAAATTGACAAAAATATCGTATATTTTGATTAAAGGGAAAATAAAATACTTTATATAATACTAATGACGGAAATATAATTCAAATTTAAAACATAATTCACTGGTTTTATGATTTATAGTATTTATATTATAGTATATATCAATAGAATTTATGAATGAAGGAAAAAGGACCTCATTTGCGGTCTAACAAGAACTGGTCCCCGTCCTGAACATTGTATGTGTAGAGCTTCTTCTGATTGAAGCGAAGCAGTTCCGGTCCGATTAGATCTGACATTTCGTGGTCCACATAAAACAGACGCATTTGAGTCGGAGAGACCCCAAACATAGACCTGTTTTTAAAGAAAATGCTGTAAATAACGGACAAAATCTTACCGAATCAATGGTAACGAACCCTAATTGGGATTTAAAATCTCCGACCGATTTATTTAAATTTATTTTCAAAAGTTTTGTATGTTTTTTGTCGATGTCTTCATTTGTCACCTCTTTGTTATGACTTTCATTGTAAACGACTTTAACGTCTGCGTGTTTTGGAGGAGAAAAGTCCAGTTCTGCCAACGGATCAACCCTTCCGTGAACTGATAGCAATGCATAAAATCTGAAACAAAATATTGACTCAAATCATCTTCACGTTAATTATCAAATGTTTCAAACCTTTGAGGCTTTTCCTCGTTTTCATTGATGACATACCACCGAAGGAAAGCTTTTTCAGCGAAGACTCTTTCGTCTTCACTGATATCACTGCCATTAAGTCTTTGAATATTAGGTAATCGAGCGATCAGATGATGGCGTCTACTCTCGGGTTTCTCAATGTTGGAGAGGATATGCAGTCCTTGACATCGAAGTCGAGTCAGTTTTGGCAAATGATTGAGTCTTTCGATACAATCCCATGACTTTATGGGCCAATTCGTGATATTAAAACTTTCCAAATTCGGCAAATGTGTTATCGCCTCTTCAGGAATGTTCGATATATTGCAATCAGCCATAGTTAGTCCCGACAAACCGGGAAACACTTTCATCAGTGTCTTTATGTCCTCCCAATCGCTTAACTCTGGATTTCCACTTATATACAGATATTTAAGATTTGGGTATTTGTGACAACAATTCAGTTCAACTGAAGAATAGTTATTAAGACTGAGGTGTAAGTCATCGACGGCGGGCATAGAGTCGAGCAGTGTTTGAACGGCTGTCCACGGGATTCGAGTGTTGTTGAGGACAAGGCTTTTGATATTTTCGAGTTTTTGTTTCTCAATGTTATCGATACTACAGTTCGACAAATCATTTTCACTCAAATTAATGAATCGGAGGGAAGGCATGGATCGCGTGATTTTGTAGATTTCATTAATGTCTCGGATGCTATTCGAGGCCAAATCCAATTCCTCGACATATCGACATAATTCCCGTATTTTCTTCTCAGAGCCCGCATTCTTTACCTGACATCTATTCAAAGAGAGGGCCGGCGGCAGTATTAAGTGATTGCCTGCAAAACAAATTCACTTCAGTTAATACTCTTTTACTATTAAAGTACAATGTGCAGCCCCATCTTCATCAAGATAGTTTAGCATAAACATAATCTACCAAAGTAGTTTTACAGGGGCTGAGTATTCATATGAATAAATTATTCATTTTCAAACTATCATGAGTAAGAATACCTTACTCATTTTTCTTTCAAACAAATGGAAATCAGGAAAAATATGAATCATTTCTTGATTGGAATTATCAGGTCATGAATCAAGTAAAATATCATTCATATAATCATAAATTTGATAGTTTGAAAACTATAACTTAGCAAGCATACAGGAATGTCTCAATGGCAGCAAATTTTGATCAGATCAGCAAGGCACTTTCCATATGATGAAAAGAGATGATTTTCTGGTTACTTATCCAGAATAACATATATTTTTATATATTTAATAACATATATGTTTTCATTAACTGAAAAACTTATTTTTCCTTCATCAAATTTAAGCTGGAAACTCCATAGAGATAACTCGTTTGTAGTTTATATTGTGCTCAATTGAATGAAGTATCAATTGAAGCTGCACAGCACATGGTACTTTGATGTTTTACTCAAATCTTCTCATATTTTCGAAACTCTAAAGTTTGTGACATTTCTTAAAAATTTTCTTATTTCGAGATTAAAGTTGGAATACATAACAGAAAACTCTATAAAAAGTAATTCATATGAAATTGATTAATAAAATTCATCAAAAAATATTCTGAATAGTTGTATGAATTTTGAAGACTCTCTAAATTGATTCTAATTATAGATAACTGTGCCCTAAATAACACTAAACTTGTGTCAGACTGTTGTCAACTTGAGGTCAAAACTTGAAATAAGTTTTGGTCTTTAATTTTAAAAATAATTTTTTTTATGAATCATAAAATATTTGAACAATTGTCATAAAATAAGTTATAATTGAATTTCATTGAAATTATTTTTTCGAATTCATTGACTCACAACTAAGGCATTGATTTTGATATTATATCAAAACATTAAATAAGTCATAACATTATATAACTGTGTGGGCAATGGATATGAAGGCCAAATAGAGGACAGTCAGTCAGTTTGTATGTCAAATCGATTTGCTCTTCACATATGATTTTGTTGAAAAGCTGACTATTTTTTGACAAATATTTGATAACTCCATCAAAAGATTTGAATGTTTGCCAAAATAAATCTTACTTTGAATTCCTAATCACTGATTAGAACTCAATTATAGGGTTTCACTAAAAAATCATTTAAAGAATGTATTGAAAGCAGTCTTTGATTAGCATTTGTTTAATGAACTCAAACTCCAATTTAAAAATAAATAGAGAGAGTGATCGGAAAGGGTTCAAATAATAGGGCACCCAATGGTCTAATCAGATAACCTTTTCCTCAATCGTATTAATTTTGTTTACGTTTTGCAAAACGTAAATATATTCAATGATTGAGTGATTAGTCACAAAACAAAAGAAAAATATAAATCTTATGATTATTTGCAAAACATGAGACACACAAAAAAAATTATTTGAAATAATAATAAATTAAATTATAGATAAGATTTGTATTAAAACAACCTTCAATTGCATTGAATTTAATGCGAAATTAAAATTTGTTAACAAAGAGAGCAATAAAAGTAATGTTTCAAAAGTAATGTATTTTAAGTCAAATATAGATTCAATGCAATGATTACGGAAATGGACTGAACAGTCACTGAAGACATACCCGAATGCCTTCCGGGAGAAACCCCTCCGACCACAAACAGCTCATACGCACAGTCGTCGATGTGGTAGTCGTTATATCTCTGAAGCAAAACATCGACCAATGAATTGAAAGACATATTAAATGATTTTATTCAATGAAAACATTGAACGCAAAAAACTATATTTCAATTCAATTCAAGGCTTTTATTATTCGTTTTATAAATCAATTGGTTTTTTGCAAAAATTCAAACCAATAGCACTTTATCTGAATTTTTATTTAAAATAGTAATCATTGCAAATGAAATAAACGTAAAAATCAATTAAAATAAATAAGATTTCAATTAAAACAGTTGTGCAATGAGTTCACAAAAATGTAGCCTTTTTTCTGGGTTTCACTTAAATCTCATTTATTTCTCTCTTTTGTATTATTTTTAACGCAATGTTATGTTTATGTTATGCTATGTCTTAGAGCAGCTGATTTTTATCACAAATTACGTTCAATCATAAAATATTTTCACCAAGTTAAAAAAACACCAAGATTAATTGATCATTTGAGAGATTTTTATAATTGACAAATATTTCGCAAAATAAAACATTAATTTTTTAAGTTATCGTCAATTTTATTATCAAAAATAATTCAATTCGAGTGAAAATTATAAATGATTTGAAGCCATAATTCAAAGTTTAATAAAATAAAATGAAAACTTGTTTTCACTTCGTTTGACATATTTTTTCCTTCAATCAAAAGTTGTGTAAATTCCAAGAGAGTGAGACTCTGAGTGACTTCAAGTCATTTATGTGAATAAGATTGAGCGCTATTTTTCAAAACCATTTAAATTTCAACAAAATATTGTGAATGAAATGTCTCTACAAAAAAGTTTTGAGATTTTGTTCTGAAATCCAGTTATCATTTATATTTGAAGAGATATAAAGTTAGTAAACGGTCTGAAGTTCTTTATGTGATAATTAGATTTCATCGAAACAATAATTTTTTCGATCGAATATCCATTTGGTTTACTAATTTCAAAACGATATATCCCGGGTGACCTGCGCAGGGTAAAATGGGCCAAATTTTTCTGCTAGAAACAATTAATACAAATCATACATGACCTTTTTCACAATATAAGTTTTTGCCAAGATTATTACCGATAGTGAATGACCAATCAATTTAAAATCTATAAAACTTTAGGTAAAAGACACATTGAAAGAAAATACCTGGTACGGTCTTTTGAAATTCTCACCTTTCATTGAAAAATCAAGCGAATAACAAGTAAACTAACTTGCTTACTCTACATTTTAAGTATCTATTGTACATATTATCAACTCTTTTAATAATTTGATTTAACTATAATTTTGTTCTCTTCTATTAAACTGAAAAATGTGATTCGATTAATATTATGGTCATTTGAGCTAAACTTTTCTGATTAGTTTAGTTACGGTTTGAATTGTGTTTATTAAAGAATCAAATGATTAATAGCCCAAAACCGATAGCAATAGTTTGAATGATCGGACAAATAGTCAATATTGACATACATTTAATTTCCCTCTTATTAGTTGATTATAAAAAGTAACTAAACTGACAATTATTTGTTCAAAAGATATAAGGGTTTAAATAACACTTTGTTTTATGTCAAACACTGTCCTCTAATTGAATTGAAACAATTCAAACAAATTTAACACAAATTCTGTGTTTTATTCCTTTTCTTCGAAGTTATTCTTAAAAGCAATTCTTAAATGAATTTTCGTTTTATTTAACTCTTGAATAGTATTTCTATCATAAAATAATTTTGAAAAGTATTCAAACTCTTGGAGTTTCGTCTAATCATTGATTTGTTTAAAATATTCTTAAAATTGATGACTAAAAATAGATTTTAATATAAATATTTCGTTTACAAAATACCACAAATTGTTTAGAGGAGGGCTGACTTCAAAATCTTGATTTTAATTCAAATGAGAAAAAAAAGTTGTGAATGATTTTGAATTTCCATAAGTTTTTGGTCATCTCTTTACTCAATTGTAGTGAAATCGAAAAGTCTTCAAAAAATTATATATTTTTCGGATTTATATGAATTGTTTTGTATATTAATAATGAAGAGTTAACCTAGGTCCTAGGACATAACTTAGGACATTTAAACATCAAATCAATGATTCTTTATGTTTAGCTTTAATCGTAAGAACCATTTGTTTCCGGAATATCTAAGAATTCGATTCTGAGTCTAATCTGAGTTTCACTGAATTTGGAAAAGTTTTGATCGATTGAAGTGAATATCGAAATAATTTCTTACAAAAGAGTCGTAAGATTTTGAGAAACTCTTATAACAAATAGAATCGAAATCTTTTGATAAAAATCTGACAAAACGGTCATTAAGTGATGGGTTGGACGGACTGGTGTTGACAGGAGTGACACTTATATTGAGAAAAATGTCATTTCTTTCGATTTGATTACCGGTCAGAGGAAAGCATTTGTCTGAGACTATAGTCAAGAGATGGCTGTATTTGTTGCGACAATAGTTGGATAACTGTTCCTTCAAAAGCCAGACTTCCCTCAAACTTGTTTACAATTGATTTGAAATAAATTAATTTTAATTAAATAATAATTTTTTGTATACTTTATTCAGTCGAAAA
Source organism: Tectocepheus velatus (assembly GCA_034700625.1). Lineage (NCBI taxonomy): Eukaryota > Metazoa > Arthropoda > Arachnida > Sarcoptiformes > Tectocepheidae > Tectocepheus > Tectocepheus velatus. The sequence continues at coordinate 52,302 of JAQIXV010000119.1, forward strand.
ATTTGAGTTAATACTCGATTCCGTAAAGTATTGAAAATTGTGTTACTCTTGAGAGGATAACATAGAGAGTGTAGTGAGTGTAGGGCCGGGAAGTGTAGTAGTGTTAGAGTATTTGTTGTATTCGTTATGTGATTCATGTTTTCGCGCAAATCGTGAATCTGTTGAGGAGTACATTCACTATACATTCACATTCAGTATACAATATATAGAGTGCAACACTTGTGCCACACCCATACCATTCCCATACTATAGTCAGAGCTTTTGACTCTGGTATATGCGATTTGTCTGCAATACTGAATCAGTAAAGCGTTGAGTGTATCTCAAACTCTAGACTCGATGTGATATACATTATATGGTATAGTAAGGAATATATGGTATATATGGTATATATTGTGTGTATATATATATATGGTGTGTATATATAGCGATAGAGTGAAGGACATTATATAAACGTATTGACCCAACCATACAATTCATAGAAACGTTGGTATCAATGAATTACGGTCTCTGACGACAAATAGCGACCAGAGGTTCGGTTGAAGTATGCCATCGATGAGAAACACATCCGAAGCAATGCCGCAAACAATTGCATAAACAAGTGATTGATTTCTGTGACGATTAATGGCCAGTCTTTGGCTCTCGAGTGCATCCGATTTGATGACTAAATGATAAGTGAAGTAATTGAAACCGTTGCCAACCATTACAACCATTACCACCATTGCTATCGTTTCCACTTATCGTTAGACAACTATTTATTACAATTTCTATACAATTGTGATCACAAACGATACCACTCTTTGGACATCAATCGCACCACTCGTTAAACAGATCCTGACATCTGACTAATCGTCAAATTTGTTTCAAATGAGTGTTTTATCGACAATTGATTGCAAACCAAAGCAAAGACCGATCGGTGAATAACGTGAAGACTCGAAGAGATTATTAATAACTATTGGAAACGATTTTGTTTATCGTTGTTCTTGTGTTGGTTTAAGTGGTCACCACTTGAAGCCGACACCACCGGATCCGTTCAAAACGGGGATCTCAGTTATGGCCTGTTGTCTGAGCGAAGAGGCGAAGGAACAAAAGCGGATCAACCAAGAGATCGAACGCCAATTGCGCAAGGACAAACGCGATGCCCGTAGAGAACTCAAACTCCTACTACTCGGTCAGTCTTATCCCAATTTCCCCAAACAATTAAACCATTGATTATTGCATTTATTGTTTAAACTAAATATTATTTTTAATCTTCTCATTGTTTTGAATGCCTTTTCTCTTAATTTAATTTGAATTTCAATTTCAATGAAAATACTATTCAATAGAAATGATAGTCATCTGAATGTCAGCCATATTTGCCATACAATACAGACGGCATGTATTTAATGATAATCGAGTCCTCCAAACATTTAATCAAATTTATATTTTCCTCTTTTATTACACAATTTTATTGTTTGTCTCATTTTTTTCAACCAAATTAAAAATTATTTTAAACCCATTTTCTCAATGATTGGCACAGAATAATGTCTTTCCATTATATAATAGTTTAGCCATTGATTGCATTCCTATCAATATATGAATCAAATGTTTGTTTCAAATGTTATTTTCATTTTTAATTTCATTGAAAAAACAATTTTATCTTTCATTCATTCAATTCTGAATTTCTCTGAAATTTAATATTTTTTTTCGTAAAAATATATTCAAACGATTTGTTTATTGAATTAATAGATTTTTTGATGAAATCTTTTATTGAACCAAAACAACAGAATTAATGATTATTTTTTATTTAACAAAAAATTAATATAAAATAATGAAAAATATGAGACACTTATATATATTTGAAATTTGTTATCAATATATTCGATAACAAGTTTGATAACAGAATAATATATTTGTTCTCACAATAAAAGCCGGTATTAAGTGAATCAAAAATATTTTGGTCTCTTCTTAGTACTCAATTCATAACCATTACAACGAACAGGACATTCAGATTATTCATCAGCAGCAACAGCAGCTAGATGATTCACTAATTATGCAAGATAACCAAACAATTATTCAAGTCTGATACAGAATAGCAATCTAAATTACCATGCTGTAATTAGGCTCATTTTTAGTTTGATAATACAAATGTTCTCCAAATGCATTACAAACTGATTAAACTTAGTTTCAGATAATTTGTTGATCTTTTCGACAAAAACTAAAAATATTATTTGAATTTAAACTTTTTTTTTATGATTTCTTATTATTTATATCCAGTTATTAGTTGTATTGTCGATATAATTATTTATTAGCAATGATTTCATAGATTTGATTTGAATTTTACTTATTATTTATTTGTTTCGCATGAATCACACTTTTCTCAGTATTTTATTTCTTTCGAAAAAAAATTATATTTTTTTGTAATTGTTTTGAAAACTGTTGTTTTGTTTATAGTTTGTCTCATAATTTTATTTAATTAAATGTATACTTATTTAGTATTTAAACCAAATATATGAAACAATTTCAGAAAAACTCAGAAATTATTTGCTTTGAATTACATTTCACCTAATTATCCATAAAATGATTGTTTTTCATAAAATTAAAATTTTGGTTAATTTAAGAAAAAGTTATTTTTAGAGATAATTATCACAAAATGAAATAATTGTTTGTCTTTATTTAGGGACCGGTGAGTCTGGAAAGAGTACTTTCATTAAACAAATGCGTATTATTCACGGGTCTGGGTATTCGGACGAAGACAAGAGAGGGTTTATCAAATTGGTTTACCAGAATATCTTCATGGCTATGCAAAGCATGATTAAGGCCATGGATTTGCTCAAAATCCCTTACAAAGACTCCCGAAATTCAGTCAGTATTTCAATGTTTGCCTTATTTTTTGTTTACCTATCGATTAATGCATAAAATTATTGTATCAAATGACAGGAAAACGCAGAGTTAGTCCGTTCTGTAGATTACGAGACTGTGACCACATTCGACAGTCCTTTCGTAGAAGCGATTAAACAGTTGTGGTCTGACTCTGGTATACAAGAATGTTATGACCGAAGAAGAGAGTATCAGTTGACAGACTCAGCCAAATAGTAAGTCTTCGAAACCAATTGTTTTTTGTTTGACTACAATATTGTATCCAACAGTTACTTGAGTGATGTCGACCGCATCGCTGCCACCGATTACTTGCCTACACAACAAGATATTCTTCGAGTTCGAGTGCCTACCACTGGCATCATTGAATACCCATTCGATTTAGATTCTATCATATTTAGGTGAGTATAGACACAGACAACACTTTTCAACACAGCTTTTCAATTGTCTTATGTACTGACAGAATGGTAGACGTAGGCGGACAGAGGTCTGAACGGCGGAAGTGGATCCACTGCTTCGAAAATGTAACTTCAATTATATTCTTAGTCGCCTTAAGTGAATACGATCAAATACTGTTCGAGTCAGACAATGAGGTCAGTCCTCTCTCTCTCTCTATCCCTTAATGTCCACTAAATTGTTTGATTTGTATTTAGAACCGAATGGAAGAAAGCAAAGCATTATTCAAAACGATAATCACATATCCGTGGTTTCAAAATTCCTCAGTTATTCTCTTCCTTAATAAGAAAGACTTATTAGAAGAAAAAATAATGTATTCCCATCTCGTCGACTACTTTCCTGAATATGACGGTTAGAATCAACTCTTTTCCCTTATTTAACGCTAAAAACCTTTAAAATCACTCAAACAAAATATATTCATTCATTTGTTTGTTTGTTTGTGTGCACAGCTTTCACTTGTAATAACAATTTGAATGATTAATTCAAATGAATTTCACTTTAATTTCTCTTTAAATTTACATATTTTTTGTTTTTTTCGAAAAATCATTTTCTATGAAAGTCTACAATTATTTTCTGATCTGAAAACAACGATTGAATCAATTGAACAGTTGTTTCAAAATATTTGTTCACTTTTTGGAATCAATCGCACGATTTATTTGGTGGAAGTATTTCACACAAACATAGCTATTGTATAACAGTTACAAAATATTTTAGTTTGTTTTGAATGAGTCAATAGTAACACAATTTTAATAGTTTATGAAATCATTAAATTTTTGTTTAGATTTTGACAAAAAATTATGACTAAAAACTCTTCACAACTAAACCTCAAAAACATTTGAATTAATTAGTTATAAATATTTTAAAATCTATTTAATTATTACCGATAGACGTGATTAACAAAATGTATAATAACCGGAAAATTTTATTTTATTATCATTTTTAAAATTATTTCAACTAATTATTTCAACTAATTTCTAATTGAACTGAATTTAGGGCCAAAGAAAGACGCGATTCACGCGCGTGAGTTCATACTGAAGATGTTTGTGGACCTGAACCCCGACAGTGAAAAAATAATATATTCTCATTTTACGTGTGCGACAGGTATTCCCATCGTTTGGTTTTTGCTCTTTTTTTCTTTTTAATGATTATATCCTTTACTTATAATTTTATAATTGTTTTAATCGACAGATACGGAGAACATCCGGTTTGTGTTCGCGGCGGTAAAGGATACTATACTTCAGCTTAATTTAAAGGAATATAATTTGGTTTAGTAGTCATTAAGTGATTCATTATATAAAAAAAAAACAAATTTATTTGAATTGAAAATAATTATTAATAATTAATAATTTAAACGAAGATATGATGAGAATTGTGAAGATTTGAGAAGCATTTAAAAAGTTGTAAATTTGTTATAAGTTTTTATGTGTAAGTGTCAGTCAGTGTGTGCGCCACAGCTTTGACCAGCAATACAATGGACTGGACATGAGTTGAGTGTTGATTGTCAGCAGTGGTTGAAGACAGTGAACCGAAGTGTGGCTCCAATCGAAAGGATTCAATTGACAATTGGTTTAGTAGTTGTGAATGAACTGTACTCTCACGCCATCACACGATTCATGGATTCATTTGCACATCAATTCAGTCTGTCGTCAGACAAACAGACAATATTTGTATCGGACATCAAAAAAGACATAAGACTCAGAACTCGGGGACTTTTTAACTAAATTTAGTGCAATTTTTTCTGTTTCTTTTGCAACACTGAACGACAACTTCCTCTTCAATACAATATTATTATCTCTTCATTTGCTTTTCAACGCATTAATTGATTGACTGATCGATGAACCCATTGATTGATTAATTGGTGCAACAAATCAAACACCGCTTTGACTCAGATTTTTGTCAAAAGTTACTCTTCTTATAACAATTTAATATTAATTTACTCTTTGATTAACGAGTGTTTCAATTCTGCCGACAAAACAAAACCAAACAAAAGACGAATATTTGAAAATTTGTTGATTTTTCAGAAGAAAAACAATTTTACATTTGATTGAAAAGAGTACTGATTTTTTGGTGTATTATAATATTATTTAAAACAATTGAAAACTTTATTAATTTAATTGTTTTTTTATATATAATTTGAAGGCAGTTCTAAAGCAGCAAATTCTGTATTTTTTGTATTGAATTTCGCACTTATTTTGTGTTAATTTAGTTCCCAAAAGAAGTCCATATTTTCGACATTTGCCTCTCATCGCAATCTGTTATCCGTTTCCATATTTTTCATTATAATTATAATTATTATAATTTTTTGCTTAAATTAATTAAAATGACTGTAATATTGTTGATAGAGAGAGAAGAAAAGAAATCAATTGATGAGATGGTAGTGCATGTGATGTACAAAAAACAAAACAAAACTTTTTTCAAATAATGTGTTCTTTTTTCTCAATGAATTAATTTGTAGCTCCAGTGCCAACAAAATAACATTTTTCAATACAAGAGCCAAACTATCTGTTTGTTTGACGCTTTTGATTGTTTTAATAGCGGTTTTCAAAAACAAAAAACATTGAGAGGACTGACGTGTCGATTGATCTGACCATTGATTGATAAGACGGTGCTTTGTTCAAAGTAACTGTTAATTGTTTAGATTAATATTATTCGACAATTACTAGTAATTTATTGATTACAACAAAACGCTGTTAAAAACAAAATCTAATTCAATATCAATGTTTGAGTTTATGATCTTTTTTCATAAAAAAAACATCAAATTTTGTAACGTTTGACAAAAAAAAACAAAAAAAATTTATAAATTATGCAGAAATTGCTTTTAAAACATATGTACAGTGCGTTCAAAAAAGTTTTTCTTCATTAATCAAATCGATTTCCATTTGAATATAAATAAATATTAAATCATTTTTAGGGAATGAATAAAATTTTCACTCAATTCCGATGTTTTTAATTCGCTTCGAGTTATCAGCATTTGAGTCACATCTCAGGTCAATATCTCTCGTCTTTCACTCAAAAGTACTCTAATTTTGTCAAATAAAAGAGAGGTTCAACTTTTTTGAATGACACTGTACCTCTCATTTTGCAACTGAGGAGAGAGAGAGAGAGAGAGAGAGAGAGAGAGAGAGAGAGAGAGAGAGAGAGAGAGACTACGTTTAAACATTTAACAACTTGCAAACATTTATTGATTGCTTTCTATCTCTAATCAATGAACAAGCTGATTGTTGATTTGCTAGTCTATTTTGACTCATATTGAAAAAGTGACAAAACTTTGATCCGTTTATTGCACTCTTGCCATAACAGTAAGTGAAAGGTCTCATAAGAAAACTCAATTCAAAAGTAAAACCGCATTTATTCGACAAATCATTGAAATTAAGATTTCAACCGATATTTGGCCTCAAAAGGAATGCCTCTAAAAGTAAGTCTTTTAAAGGGTTTAAAGAAATAGTGTTACAGAATATTCTGCCAACGAATCACTTAATGTTTGGATTGTTTCAAACAATTTGTTTGTAGAGACGAGTGATTAGTGCGCATGTCTTCAGTGATCTCTCAATTGATTTGATTGATGTTTTGCTTTGAATTGTATTTAACTTCAATTAAATTGATATAAAATTTAAATTGAATTATAATTAATAGTAATAAATGGGTGGTTGGAAACTGGAGGCCTTCAAAATGGCTCTTTACATGTCGTTCCCCGTCGGGGCGTTCCTTATCTTCAATTCACCACAATTTTATGAGAATGCAATTTACGAGTGGCGTAAAGAAGTGGATCAATTCATTATGAAAGACAATCCCATCGAAGAATATACAAAAAAGATTCAAAAGGAAAGAATGGAGAAAGAGATCCAAGAAATGAAAATCAATAAATAAATTATTGTTTTTTTTATAATACAATAGTTTGTAAATAATATATCAGAGTTTGTCCTTTGATTTCAATTAATTGTTTTAAATAAATATTTATGAGTCAAAAGTTTTTACTCATATTTGAAAACATTTTATACGAAATCAAATAAAAAATGATTTTGTTTTGAAATGATATAAATATTTAAAATAAAAGATTAATTGACTCTAATCTCAATCATATTTGTCTCAAAAGGTTTGAGTCAAACCTCTCCAGACATTAGACTCAATACAAATGATTTGAAATTACACTTTAAATGCTATTAAATGCTATTAAATGCGACGAAAATTGAATTAAATTTGATTTTAAATATAATTAAATCTGAATTAAATTGAATTTAAAGTTAAATAAAACAAATGATAAGACGTTTGACGTAATTATTTGTTAATAAATTCAATGAAAGTCTGTTTTGTTTTGTTTTGTAAACCGGCGATAGTTTTATCAATTGATTCAATAGTTTTATATTAATTTAAATATAATTTTCAATTAAATCAATCCATTAATCATTTATTTGAAATTATTTTAAATAACTTTTTTGATCCCGAAATCACTGTTTATCGATATTTTGATGGATTTTTCCAATCGATGGCAAAATTAAACTGAATTTAAATTGAATTAAATTTAAGTATAAATTGTAATCAAAAGTATCAAAAAAATGTTGAGCTTATGTCGAAACCGATTGAATGGTTTGAGTGGAAAGGGTTTGACTGTTAGTAGAGTTATAAGAAGTTCTCATTCGGATCACAAAATACCCGAAAAGTATGAGAAGTTCCGAACGGGTCATATGGACGAGGCTTTAGTCCCTTTTGGGTCGTGGAGGGAGTCCTACGAAAAATATCAAAACAAATTTAACAAACAGTTGACTCTAAGTCTCATTTTCTTCGGCGGAACTCTTGTTTACGTTTACAATACAATTGATTTCGTTGGTCCCCCACCGATGGTCAATGAAGACACACCGAAGAAAAGCTTTTGGACCAAATGGACTGAAAAGGTGTCCGGAATGAAGACCTCATTGAAAGAGGTCTCGAAAAGAGATTCAGTCGTCAAAGAGATCGCAGACTTTCCTCAAACCATACCGTATCTGATAATAGGCGGCGGAACCGCTTCTTTCGCTGCCTTTCGCTCGATTCGCGCGAATGACCCGAAGGCCAAAGTTTTAGTGATTACGTCAGAAGACTATATGCCTTATATGAGACCTCCCCTCTCCAAAGAGCTCTGGTTTAGTGGATCTGATCTGACGAAGAAGTTATCGTTTAAACAATGGAATGGAAGGGAGAGAAGCATTTTCTTAGAACACGAAGAGTTTTATATACCCCTCAAAAATATGTTGAACTCTGAGACCGGAGGCGTTTCGATCATCAAAAGCCATAAAGTGGTCAAATTGGACGCAAGTGAAAGGAAGGCCTACTTAGATAACGGACAGATTGTCTCATATGACAAGTGTCTGATAGCAACCGGTGGTAAACCCAAAAATATTGAACCCTTCGTAAGTGGTTCACCAGAAGTGAAGAAACGGGTCATTCTTTACCGCGATATCAATGACTTCAAACATTTGGAAGAAGTTTCTCGAAAAGCGAAGTCAATAACAATAGTCGGCGGAGGCTTTCTCGGCAGTGAACTGTCCTGTGCTCTCACCGGTAGAAACAAACTCAACAAAACAAATGTTGTCGTCAATCAGTTGTTCCCTGAAGAGGGAAATATGGGGAAAGTATTGCCCGAATATCTCTGTCAGTGGACCACAAATAAAGTTCGTTCTGAAGGTATCGACAAAAAAGTTCTGATTATTAAAACAAATTAATTATTTTTTATTGAAATATGTGTTTAGGGGTTAAAGTAATGCCAAATACTGTCGTAAATAGCGTTGACTTGGAATCAAATCAATTGGTTTTGAGTTTAAATAATTCTGAGAAACTAAAGACCGATTATGTTGTGGTCGCCGTCGGGTTAGAGCCCAACACAGAATTGGCCGAAACCTCAAATCTTGAAACTGACGAATCTTACGGAGGGTTTAGAGTTAACGCAGAACTTGAGGCCCGAACCAATTTGTGGGTCGCCGGCGACGCCTCTTGTTTTTACGATACAAAACTTGGCCGAAGACGTGTTGAACATCACGACCACGCAGTGGTCAGCGGAAGACTTGCCGGAGAGAATATGACCGGCGCTCGAAAGCCTTATTGGCATCAATCCATGTTTTGGTCAGATTTAGGGCCTCATGTCGGGTATGAGGCGATCGGAATCGTTGATTCTTCACTTCCAACGGTTGGAGTCTTTGCAAAAGCAACAGAAAAAGACACTCCAAAGGCTGCCGTCGAAAAGTCCGATGAAGGCATTCGATCGGAATCTGACCAAAAGTCCGACAGTTTGTCGCGAATCGACACCATTTCTACTATTCCTCGTCCGCCACAACCCGGGGATGACTTCGGAAAAGGGATAATATTTTATTTGAGAAACAATATAGTCGTTGGAATGGTTTTGTGGAATGTCTTCAGTCGTATGCATATCGCCAGACGAGTCATCAATGAAGGGAAGGTCTTCGAAGACCTCAACGAAGTCGCAAAACTCTTTGACTTACATTCAGAGGACTGACCCTTTGATTCAGATATGATTTATTATTCGTTAATTAAAACAATTAATTAATTGCAATAATATTTGAATTATTTTTTATGGTTTTAGTCTTAAGACAATTAAAAGTTTGGAAAAAAAAGTTATTTATATTATAATTGTCTGTAAAATAAGTTCTTAAATCGTTTTAAAAGAGCGGATCAAACGCTCAGCCCTTTCGGTGATTGTTATTCTGTTCCAACAAAAGGCACGAAATTCGAAATAAAATATATATATATTTAGGCATCGCTTCCAATCTTAAGAACTGATACATTGGTTAACAATTACAATATTTTTGATATGAATTCTGTGCGTCTTTTTCTAACTTAATATTATCGCTCGGGTTCTGTCTATTCGGTAAAAGACTACTCTTTTCGACCACTCTTTGCATTCGATTCATAACTAATTCAAGTAATGTTTCGATCGATTTGGAGACGTTCTGTCCGGTGGCGGCACTCGTCTCGAAATATTTAAGTCTGTTTTCGATGAATACTTTAATTAAAATAAAATCAAACATATATTTGATGTCTACCCGTATTTGTCTGCCTCCTGACGCGCCCTCTCTTCCGAGACCACTCTTTTTTCATAGAGATCTCCTTTATTTCCGCAGAGGACGACGTCGGGGTCATCGCAATAGGCGTGAGTTTTCAATTGTTGCAACCAATTCCTTATGTTTAGGAAAGACTTTTCACTCGTTATATCAAAAATCACGATAAACCCCATCGCGTCCCGAAAGAAGGCTGTCGTTAGTGACCGAAATCTGTTATTTAATTCAAAATTTATAACTTTTTTCACAATAAATATAATTTAACTACAAATCTAAGACTAGACTAAACCCTCTCATATTACCCTCTCTGAGCACTTTTCAGATGAAAGTTAAGACAAAACCATATTTTCAATGAAAGTCAATCTTTTGATGACTAAAAAATTCAAAAGTTTTTCAACAAATTAGAGAAAATCGATTCAATTCTTTCGAACAATTCTCTAATAAATAGTAAATATTATAAAAAAAATATGAAAATCAATGAATTTTTCGATTAATTAATTAGATATTTTTGCTACAAACTCCGTCAGAGCCTACCTCTCCTGTCCGGCAGTATCCCAGAGTTGGAGGTGAACTCTTTGACTCCTTCCCGTCATTCCATCCGTTTGTTGAGATCTATAGACCTATTGTTTAATAAAATAACGAATGAATTAAATCAAAACAACTTTTCTGAAAAATGATGAGCAAATTATTTTAAACAAATATTTATTTTATTAACTTGCTATAATTCTTCTTAACTATTTTCTAGTAGTTTATCAAGGACAAATTTGAAGTAATATACGATCAATAGTTTGATGAAATTACAAAAGCGTTAATAAAATACTTAACTTTCATGAATTTTATGATAAAGAATGTGAAAAGTTTTTGAAATTAAGTAATAAATTAATTAATTCTTACGACTCTTTTCTCTCTGAAATCGATGCCAACGGTTGATATGAATTTTGAATTAAAGGCTCCGTCAGTGTATTGATACAGAAAACTAGTTTTCCCGACACCAGAATCCCCTTAAATTCAAAATAATTTTCATTTCAATTCAATTTTAAGAAAATTATACCTAAAGCAAGAAATTTGATTAAATAGTCGTAATCTGAAGATCCAGAGCTGTTATTGTTGTCATTCATTATCATTATCTGTAATTCAAATGAAAATAATTTTCTTAATTCAGAGACTTATGAATAAATGTATCGATTCTTAATTCATAAAATAGAAAAAAAAAATTAAATTTGATAAGAATTTACATAATTTAAAACTATACAAGCTTATTTCGGACCTAAAACTATGATGAATAATACATTGTATTAAATTATAATCTGTTTTGGAATTAAGTAATTGTTTTCATTACATTTGAAAAGTTTAAGTCTTTACTTAAAAGCGAATGCATTAAAAATTGTGAAAAAAATTATTTATAAAAATTGAATGTTTTTTAAAATACAAACCAAAATTGATATTTTGTAAAGAATTCAATGAAAATATTTGAAAGGTAATAACTTTTATCAATTTTATTGAATTATTGAAAAGTTGAAGTTCTGGAAGAATTGGAAGGAATGGAATCCAAATGATTGTTATATTATGTATAGAATTTCCATTTGATGGGAATTTTTAGAGAATTTTATGAAAATGTCAAAAACATTTGTATTAATCAAAGAAATGTCAATAAAATAATTGTTTCAACACTTGTAACAAAACTTTGATGAAATGAATAATTCCATTAATGATTAAATGACAGGATATTTGATTTGTTTGAATACATTCCTCAATAAATTATTAATAGTCAACAGCAAAGTGAACACCAAAAAGGAATGAATACAAAATCAATATAAAAATAAATGAATATCTTCTCTCTATTTTGTGGTGAATTTATCAGATATTCTTCAATAGAAACCAATTAATAATTAATTGATTCGAAAATTACTAAATAATTTCATTCAATCGATTTTAAAATCCAATTCGTGTAACCCTGGGATACATTTGAATGTAAATCTAGTGCTAAATGTGGGCTAACATTGAGAATAGGAATTGAAGTAATTGTTTAAAACAGTGTTTTGAGTGAAAAAAATATGCTTCACATCAAACATATGGAAGATTGAGTCTATGGTTGATCTCTACTCACATCTAATAATAAAATTATTTCATTCAATACATACCTAAAGCCAAACAATTCTGTTATTCTATTATTGGAAAAGTCGTAAAATCAATGAATTTAATGTAAAACCTAATCAATAGTTCAATTGAAGACTTGTTGCACAGACTGTAAGTAATTCATATTTTTTTATAACTCAACCACTTTTTTGACAAACGGATGAATTACGTCATTATTTATCGTATAATACATTAATTGTTTTGGAAATGCCAACAAATTCTTGATTAAAAGCACAATTGAAAACTGGGTTCAGTTTGTGTCAGAACTTTGATATAGAATTTTATGAGAATCTATTCAATTGATTGAGTTTTTGCACGAAAACGGTTTTCAATAGGAATTCAGTGAAATTAGTTTTTGGTTTAATTTTAGGAATCAATGGAAGAGAGAATCGACTGAAAAACAGACAAACAGTGAACTGAATGCACAAAACCTTTGCTAAAACTCAAGCTTTTATTCAATCGATAAAAGCAGAAATGTTTCCACAATATTGTGTTTATGCTCTCAATATATAAATCTAACGGAATATAACGAAAACCATTTGTTGAGATATAAAAGTTGTTCTCATAATTACTTCATTCAAATATATGAACATTAAATGAAATTCGTTTGAATTTAAGCGAACAACACATTGAGCAAGTTCACACTTTAATTTACACTTAATGTACATTGCAAGTTGCAACTTTCTATAAATCAAATCAAATAGTTTCAACAAATGCGATAATAATGTTTACCTAGAACATATTTGTTGACAATTGATTACATAATAAGTGTAAATATTGTTGTATTCAATAAATTAGAGCAAGTTTAATTAAAATTTATGATTTTTACTTTCAAAAAGAATATTCAATAAAACGAAGAAATAATTGGAAAGAATTCAGTTTTAAAAAGAGTATATCTTCATTAATTGATCAATTAACATGGACATTTAGAAATACACGAAAAAACTGTCAACAAATTCAACTTTTCTATGTGTAAAGTAAAGTTATCTTGCTCAAATGTTAACTCTTATCTATTTCTAATAAATTCTTATTAAATGAAATATTGAGTAATAGAGATATAACTGATTGATAGTTCAAATAAACATTTAAGCAATAAATGAGTGACTGGTATTTAGTTGAGAAATCAGTAATGATCAAATGAGCAAAGTCAATTTGCTACTAAACTTTGCTACTAATGATTTGGTAGTAAATCAATGAATGAGTGGTATAGAGAAGGGGAGGGAGAGAAGGGGCGGTACATTTGCCACTCATTTCTATGATTACGTTATATAAGAGATGTGTCGACTATAACCTGAAGGACGTCTGATCTTTGATTCGATGTTTACTATCGCTTTCTTTTACTTAATTTAATTGAGAATTCATTTATTTAATCCTTAATTACAAACAAATAAATATATTTTTCTCGTAATTAAAGAAAATTAATCCAAAAATATGTCATTTATTTGATATTTATTTTACATTTTCAGTCAAAATAAACACAAAAAGTAAACATTAAATAAAAAATATTGGATTTAATTCAGAATTAATAATAATAATAAATAAATTGAATTAAAAATAATTTGATAAACGAGTGAATCATTTGTTGTATTGTTTTTTCAGTGATTTTGAGTGAAGACAACCATAAAGTCTGGAATTGATATTAAGGTCAGTTTATTCTGGTTTTGATTCAGAGCTCTGACGACTTCATCACTAAAGTCGAGTCACTTTTGGCTCATTTTATATTTTTCTGAGTCTTTCCCTTAATTTGTGTCTAATTTTTGATTTGATTAACAGATAATATCTTTTCTGAAGTCAAAGAAATGAAGAATTGATTGTTTTCTGTCTTCTCATTGAAACCAATTCAATGGAAATCCAATTATTTGTTATTCAAACTGATAACTGATTGAACGGATTGTAAAACAACGAGAAGTTATCGACAAAACGCACCATTGATTGGCAGTCGCGATGCCGGCCTTCTTTTTGGACACACCAGACATTCTTCCACTTCCCAGTCTTCAGGCGTACACAACAATAAGCGCTCTATTGTTGTCCTGTTCTATATATTATGCATTTCAAGTCACTTCAGAACCCGATTGGAAACTAAACGCCACTCTTAGTGTTGGTCTGACTCTGGGGGCCAACAGTGAGAACAACACAGAAAACAACACAAACTTTTCGATCGGTGCCATCAATACCAGCAATGGTTTGGCCAATGGAACCAATGAGACGTCTTTCCATTTGGGGCTTCTTTTGGACAATCGTTTGATTGTGCGTCTGATAGATGTGGTGTACCTAATGTTTCACGAGCCGCTCTGCATTTGGACATTAATAAACTCCGCCTATTGTTGTCTGATATTAGTCGGGAAAGTGATCCAAAAGCTGGTGTTCGGAGAATTGCGTGTCTCTGAACAGCAACACATAAAAGACCGCTTTTGGAACTTTGTTTTCTATAAATTCATATTTATTTTCGGAGTAATGAATGTCCAATACATGGATGAAGTTGTTCTCTGGTGCAGTTGGTTCTCAGTTCTGGGATTCCTATCACTTTTGGCCCAACTCTGTAAAGACCGCTTCGAATACCTATCGTTTTCACCAATGACTCCCAAATGGACTCATTTCCGACTCATTATACTATTGATTGCTATACTGACGACATCGCTCTCACTGTTTGTCGTCTGTGTTTTGGTTGGGATTCACTCCGGTATCAATACATTTGCATTCATGACCGCCGAATGCTCTTTAGTTGCGGTCCGGACTCTGTTTGTTATCGTTCGCTATTCTATACATTTATGGGATTTGAATTATGAGGGCGTTTGGGAGAACAGGGCTTCGATGGCTTACTATACAGAACTGGTGTTTGAATTGGCGACCCTTACCATCGATTTTTGTCATCACTTGCATATGTTGTTTTGGGGAAATATCATACTATCGATGGCTTCTCTCGTCATTCTTATGCAACTCAGATATCTCTTCTATGAAATCAATCGACGCATTCGTAAACACAAAAACTATTTACAGGTCAGTCCTATTGTCAGTCCTATTGTCAGTTCTATTGTCAGTCCTATTGTCAGCCCTTCCTTTCAATAATAAATATGTTTTCAACAAAAAGGTGGTCCGACTAATGGAGTCTAACTTTCCGATGGCTACTAATGAAGAGTTGGAGAAGAATTGCGACGATTGTGCCATTTGTTGGGATCGGATGGAATCGGCCCGAAAGCTGCCGTGCGGTCACTTGTTTCACAACTCGTGTTTGAGGTCATGGCTCGAACAGGACACCAGTTGTCCCACTTGTCGAACATCACTCAAAAACCGTAACGAAGACGAAGAGGAAAATCCCGAAAGAATTGGAAATAACGCGGAGAGGAATGTACGCGAAAATGGAAACAGAGGTGTCGGTAACGGCGGCCGAACCAACCATTTCTTCCATTTCGACGGATCCCGTTATGCGAGTTGGTTGCCAAGTGTCTCAGTTGAGGTGACCCGACCCCACCTCATCAATATTGGCGTCGGTTCCATCGTTACCGACCCCAATGAGTCACCGGTCGGGACCTCCAGAAGTTCACTACAGAACTCTCAATTGGAGACAATGGGTCGACAAGTGTTGGAATTCTTCCCTCACATACCCATCGCTACTATTATAGAAGATTTACGAATAACCCGTTCCGTTGAGCTCACAGTCGAAAACATATTAGAGGGAAGAGTTATAATCCCTGTCCAAAGCACTTCCAGGTAATTGAAGTACAAAAATACAATTGATTCATGAATTTAATTAATGTATTGTTATATATAGAAGTGAATCGGAGTCCACTTCTTCGTCGTCTTCCTCGTCATCCGTTGATTCAAAAGTATTTACAAACGAAAGTCGAGTCGACTCTCGAGAGACACAACAAATTCAAACCAATGATAACGAGTCGAGTGATGACGAAATGAGTTCAAGTGATTCCTCAAAAGGCGCCAAATCTTTCATTGGGTGCCGATTCTCGAAGTCATCCGAAGAAAGGGAGAGAATGCTCTCAAAACGTAAGGAAGAGCTCTTGAAAAGCGCCCGAAAAAACTTTTTGAACCGACAGCGACAGAGACCTGCTTTGAATTCTTTGAGCTCTGAGTCCAATGTATTCTCGTCTTCGAATCAAATTCATTGAATTATTTAATTATTTTAGAGTTTATTTTGTCGTCTATTGAAAGACAGTCCACTTTTTTGGTAACAATTATGTGATCTTAAAGACAATTCTCTCAATTATTTCATTTTCATCAATACTTTTATGTCTTAATTGTTGTAAATCTTAATGTTTTTCACATTTAGTTTCCGTTTGAGTTTTAATTTGACTTTTGTTTGACTCAATTCGATGTGACTTAAGCTCATGTTTTCAATAAATAGTATAAAAACACAATTTTATGGTTTTATTTATTTTTGTTTTCTTTCATTTGAATCACAAAATTCATTAAAAAATTGATTTCAAAAGAATTCTTAAGTTTTTCACTTATTTTCAAATGAATTCATTGAAAAATAAGCAATAGATTTGAGTTGAGGTCATTTAGAAGACTATAGCAACAAAATTGCTTAACATTTCTGATGAAACGATAATAATGTAAATTAAATTAAACTTATATTCTGTTTATTCTCACTTTTTTTGAGTGAAAGTAATGAAAAAGTCAATACCTTTCCTGATCTTGAAGTCAGTTCCAGAGTGACCTTCAAAACTGTTTACAACACAAACGTCACCAAAACCTTCAGTGAAGTCGTCAAATGTTAGACCAGTTTTCAAAATTCGGTTCTGTTTTGTATTCCTATAAAATATTTTTGTAAAAAATCTTTTCTTCGCAAAAATGTCTTTCATTGAAGTGAGTCCTGACAGCGATTTTCCGATAGAGAACCTCCCGTTTGGGGTCTTCTCCACCAAAACTGATGTAAGAATTTTTTATTGAAATTATTTTTTAGAACGAAATTAATCTTCAATTGACTTAAAGCCAAATCCAAGACCTGGAGTCGCGATCGGAAAATATATTTTGGATTTGAGTAAAATCACTCATTTATTTGAGGGACCGGTTATGAGATCCAATGCTTTGCGAGTTTTTAATCAAAAAAGTTTGAATCAATTCATGGAATTGGGAGTCAATGCCTGGAGAGAGACGAGAGCTCTTCTTCAGCATATCCTTCATAAAGACAGCCCTATATTGAGAGACAACTCAGAACTGAGACAAAAAGCTTTTGTATTACAATCTGATGCACAGATGCATATCCCGGCCCTAATTGGAGACTACACAGACTTTTACTCGTCATTGGAGCATGCTACTAATGTCGGGGTCATGTTTAGAGGCAAAGACAATGCATTAATGCCCAATTGGAAGCACCTTCCGGTCGCATATCACGGCCGCTCCTCATCAGTTGTAGTCTCTGGTACTGACATTCGTCGCCCTAATGGTCAGACCCGAGCGGATGAGTCAAAACCACCGCAATTCGGTCCCTCCAAAGCTATGGACTTCGAGTTAGAGATGGGATTCTTTATGGGCGGACCCGACAATGCTTTGGGAGAACCCATTCCTATTGATCAGACACAGGACCGCATATTCGGAATGGTTCTAATGAATGACTGGAGTGCCAGGTATTAACTTTGACTACTCTATTGTTTTATCATTTTTCACCTTGCTCACATATCACCTCTTGCTCTTTTATGACACAATAATAGCTTGTGCAAGTTTTGCATGTTCATTTACCAATTGAATCCAACTTGATTATTGTTAGTAAAAAATGGACAAGATTGTTTTAATAATATTTATTTTGAAGGGATATACAAAAATGGGAATACATCCCTTTGGGTCCCTTCTTAGCCAAGAATTTGGGGACTTCTATAAGTCCATGGATTGTGACAATGGAAGCATTGGAACCGTTCAAAGTCCAGAACACAACACAAGACCCAAAGCCACTGAAATACTTGAGTCATTCCGATCCTTTCAATTTCGATATTTCGTTGAGTGTCTCGATTAGACCCGAGGGTCAAACGGAGACGACTACTATTTGTCGCTCAAATTACCGCCACCTCTATTGGACAGTCAAACAACAATTGGCTCATCACTCCATCACTGGATGTAATGTTAGTATTGGTTTCAACTTTAATTGTTTGTCGATTTAGTGGCCAAACATTTTCGATAAAACTTTTTTTCTTAATTGAATATCAGATCAGAGCCGGAGATCTGTTAGGGACTGGAACTATAAGTGGACCCAATCCTGATTCGTACGGTTCGTTATTGGAGTTGTCGTGGAACAGAACAAAAGCCATTCCTCTAAAGGATGGTTCGACTCGTACTTACTTAGAGGACGGCGACGAAGTCATTCTTTCCGGCTTTTGTCAGTCATCCACATTTAGAGTTGGGTTTGGGAACTGCTCTGGAAAACTATTGCCGGCTCTCAATATCTAATTATCACTTCAAATGAATCCAATTTATAATAACTTTTTTAATTAAAAAATATTTTTATAGAAAATAAAAATAAAATTATGAAAATTATTTCGTATTTAGAGTTGAAATGAATTCCTCGATTGGAAACATAATCACAGAATTCTTCGATTGGAGTGACAGAGATATCTTTGCCAACCAAACGGTTGGGTGACTTACAGGTCACTCCTTTGATGGCGTGTGATCTGATCCAAGTGGCGAAATCAGTTTTGCCAAAGTCGCAAGTACAATTTATGTCTATCAAATGTCTATCAATATCTATCACAATTGAAATCAATTAATTAAAGTCACTTACAATTCAATGTCAATCTCTTAAGCCTTTTGAGACTCGACTGCAAATAAGAAGTCAAGTCATCCGGAACTGTCTTAATCTCATTCCCATAAAGATCTAAACTCTCCAAATGAGACAATACTTGTATAGCAATTGGAAAACTTCTTAACTTATTTTCTCTGAGCTCTAAGTGTTTGAGGGAATCCTCCAAATGAATGAACGCGTCTTTACTTATGTAAGCGATTCCGATATCATTGAGGGCCAGATCTTTGAGTTCATCCATTCCAAGGAAGAAATCTTCCGGAATCTAACCATGAGTTTGATTAACATTAAATGAATGAGTTTTTGAAACAAAACTAACTTCAGTGAAGTTTTCTCTATAGACTCGAAATTTTTTCAATAATTTCAATAATTCATTGCTTTCTCTGATTGTCTCCAAATCGATGCCAGTGTTGTCGAAACTCAATTCGTGGACGTTATACAAACCCGACGGAAGATTATAGAGATCTCTTAGGTTTGAATCCCGAACTTGTAGTCCGATAATAGTTTTTCCTGATTTCTTCAAGAAGTCGATGTCATTCAATAACTTCTTGGCTGTTGTTTGAGCGCATTCTACTTTCAACACAGGCATCGAGTCCTCAGTTATTTCCTTACACTGACACTCACCTTCTAATTTTACTGGACACTTATTTCCATAAACTAAAAGGGGGGCTAAACATAAAATTATTACAAAAGAGAAAATTTGATTCAAGAAATTCATGTTATCGTCAATTATTGTCAATTGATCTGAAATCAAAAGACGATTAAATATAAATTAGTTTCTATAGTGAAGTCGATTAATAATCTTAAACCAAATCAAAACTCAATTCTCAAGTATTTTATCAATTGTTAAACACTTGAGAGGAGAGCAAAAGGGGAGAGACTCCGAGAGAGGGGTCAAATGGGGGCTAAATATGTTATAGACGTTATTATAGACGTTATTGTTGTAAGGCTTTTGAGATCATCAAAACAATCATCAAATGAGTGGTAAACGAGTGCTTCAGTTGAGGACTGAATTAGATTTGAATTAATAATATAATTGATATAATGGTAAAAATTGATGGACAGGTCGGGAGAGTTGAAATGAAATTAGTTGAGTCAGTTCTGACCACTTTTCACGTGGCAAAAGTCTTTCGCGAAAATAGCGATAAAATCAATTCAATTGACTTTTCGGCGAACGGCGAGACTCTCATCACTTCTTCAGACGACGACTCTATAGTGATATACGACTGCGAAAAAGGGACACAAAAGCGATCCCTAAACTCGAAGAAGTATGGCGTGGATCTCATCCATTACACACATGCGGCCAATACTGCCATACATTCGAGTAATAAAGTGGACGACACCATAAGATATCTGTCACTTCACGATAACAAATACATTCGATACTTTCCGGGTCACACCAAAAAGGTTGTCACTCTTTGCATGAGTCCAGTGGACGACACTTTCCTGAGCGGATCCCTCGACAAAACGATCCGTCTCTGGGACCTGAGGTCACCCAACTGTCAGGGATTAATGCATTTGTTGGGCCGACCGGTGGCTAACTTTGATCCGGAAGGTCTAATATTCGCTGTGGGAATAAACTCTGAGTCCGTGAAACTATATGACCTTCGATCATTTGACAAAGGTCCTTTCAATACTTTCAAATTACCTCAGGATAAGGACTGCGATTGGACTGGACTCAAGTTCTCTCCCGACGGAAAAATTATTATGATTTACACCAACGGAAACATTATTCATACTATCGATGCATTTCAAGGGACACCACTCCAGACACTGATGGGTCACATAAATAATAAGGGCCTTCCATTGGAGGCTTCCTTTTCACCCGACTCTCAGTTTATATTCAGCGGTTCCACTGACGGCCGAATCCACTGTTGGAATGCCATAACCGGCAACAAAGTGGCAATATTTCAGGCGGAACACCAGTCGCCCGTCCAATGCGTTCAATTCAATCCCAAGTATATGATGTTGGCCTCCGCCTGCACTACAATGTCTTTCTGGATACCCGCCACTCCTGACGAGTAGATAACGAGTAGACACCACATCAACAACACCGACATAACATAACATTCACTCATAACATAATTAACAACAAATTTAAATCAATTTTTGTTTTATTCAATTTTCTTAAAAATTGAGTCTTTATTTCGAACACTAATTAAAAACCATTTCATTATATTCTCAACAAAAAGGAGTTTAGATATAAAATCATTAATTATTTAAATCTTATATTTATTTCCATCAGATTCTCGACATTGTATTTGACAACTGATGACCAAAATTAGTTCATTTTCAGCACATTTTTTATATTTGTAAAATGTTTGACAATATTTTGAAATCTATTTCTAATTAAAATTCATTTAATTTGAGTTCAATTTAAAAAAGAAATATTAATTGTATTATAAATTAGTAACAAAAATAGAGTTCAAATAGAGTTGGAATCAATGAATGACCAGTTGTTTGAAGGCTTATCTGACAAACAGTCGAAGTCATCGATTTGTTGCCAATTATTAATATTTGAGTCCAGTTTTGCGGATTCGAAGTCTTCATTGATCTCATCGTAAGTCCAGTCGAAGGGCGCGAAACGTATTTGTTTCGAGTCCTCAATAATGGCGCGACTCGTGACGTGAATATAAAAATCACATTCAGACGAACCATGGATTCGGATCTGTTGTCCACATATTCTGAACAAACATTTCTTGCAATTCGCGACTAATATAGAAGTAGTGGTCGGACCGCAAAATACCTGACAATCGGTCAGATCATTGACTTTGATAGTATTGGGGGCTCCGGTTATCTCTATTCGACACGACTCTAAACCATCTAATTGTAAGTCTTTTCCAAACGTTTCTTCTTTTCTCATTCGAAGGGTTTCCTCACAATTGACTATATTTTTGAAACCAAAGAAAGGATTCGATTCATTTGATTCCATCTTTGAATTTGAAGAATCCATTTGATCGATAGCTTTGGGAACTGTTTCAACAGATTTTGGTTTCATTTTGAACGAAGATTTGAACGAAAACTTTGATTTAGGAATCAATTGATCTCTTTTTAAGTCGATTTTAGATCGAATTGAGTTCAATAGAGTTTGGGCTGACTTTAGGTTATATTTAGCCAAATATAGCGACGAATCGTTAATATATTTATTGAGTTTCTCGTAATCGTCGTTCAATTCATTGAAACTCTTCTCGATTTCACTCTTTTCTTGTTTTTGGTCAAAATTTTCGAGTTTTGATTCAATAGTTATTTTCATTTGATTTATTTGTTTCAGAATATAATCACTATTTTCTGAATCAATTTTATTGTCCTTTTTCTTCATTTCATTCTCTATTTGTCTCAAATCGTTTCGTTTAATAAGATTTTCATTCATTTTCTTCTCAACTAAACTATAATTTTGTGAATAAAATGTTTCCTTAAACTAAATTGTATTTAATTAAAGGATTAATTAGTTATCCTTTTTTTTGTTGCCATCCTTTTGTGGTATATTCCACTTTTCGTAATCTCCTTTGCGATAGTAGTCGAGTCCAACTAAATCCGTGAAATTATAAAACGCTTTGAAATAAAAAAAATAAATAAAATTTTTTTATAAAAATGTTTAACATCTGAACCAAAAAACAATGAATACCTTCGAGAATGAAACCGTGATTTTGGTAACAATTATATCGAAAGTCTAATCAAAGAAAAAGATTATTAGAAAATATATTGAATTAAAATCAAATTTGTTGTATACTTTGATCCCTAACCAGTTTGCGGTAGAGATAGAAAGAGCCAAAAAATATAACGATTTCAACGTAAATGACTCCTTTGAATACTTGCGACCATTTAAATGATGTCTGCTTTGGATATCTACTCAACATTTATTGCAATTAAATTTGACCAACAGTTGGTCAGACAAATCACTTTTCAATCAAAGTTTAATTTAATTTATATTAACGTTTCACTCAATTGTCATTCAATTGATGTGAAAAGTTTGTAAAACTTGAGTCATCCCTAAACTGTACTGACATTGACGTCAAAATTGAGTCAAACCTCACATTAATTACGAAATATTTGTTTCCCTTAACGATGACTCAAAACGTTTTGAATTGAAATCTATAAACAGGTCTACCGTTGAGCACATGTTTTCATTGAAAGACATTTAAATCGTTAAATATTTTTGTTTTGATTTAAAATAAATGACTCTTTAATTATGTTTTCATTGAATAAATCGATTTCAAAATTGAGATCTTTATCTAAAAGCAAATCAACGGAAAAAATAGACGAAAGTCTGAGTGATGTCAACAAAAATATCAAAATTACGCCAAAAAAGACCACAAAATCGGCAAAACCTGTCGTGAGTTCAAAAGGATTTGATTTAAAATAAATTTTAATTAATTTTTAATAATATTTTTCAGAATAAAAATGAGACAAAAGGTATGGAAAGAGGGGTTGTTATGATCGGAAACATTCCGCACGGGTTTTACGAAAAGGAAATGTTTGGGTATTTCTCACAATTCGGTAAAGTCTTGAGATTAAGGATTTCTAAAAACAGAAAAGTATTTGAAATTATCTTCAATTTTGTCATTATTTTAATCGATTGTCTTATTTTGTGTTATGTTTGAAAAGACGGGAAAACGACGTAATTATGGTTTTATTGAGTTTGAGTCCCAAGATGTGGCAAAAATTGTGGCCAACACTATGAATAACTATCTTATGTTTGACCACATTATCAAATGTAATATATATTCAAATAACTTATAATTTAAGACTATTTTTCTGATGTCTTAATGATTTTCAGGTGAATTCATAGAGAAGTCAAAACTTTTGGAAAAACCAAAACTATTTAAGAATTGGAACAAAGAGTTCGTGAGTTCCAGAGATATCCATAAGTCGTCTCACAATAAGAACAAATCGATTGAAAAAGAAATTCTATTATTTCGAAAAAGACTGAGAAATGTGAGACAAATGGAGGAAAAACTTAAACAAAAGGGTTTGGACTTTAAGTGTCAGATAATTAATTTACCGAATATCTCAAAACTGAGACAAGAGATGAGTCAACAGACAAATGAGACAAATGTTGAACTGAAGACTTCGAAAGATACCCAAAAGAAGCCGAAAATGGCTCCCAAACAGACCCCCAAACAGACCCCCAAAAAGGAAAGCCTTAAAACCCCGGAACGAAAGCCTATGGAAACGGTTTTCTTATCAAAAAGTAGTGACAGACGAAGAAGTCTTAAAAATGTTGTTTATCCGCGACTTCTCAAGTTTTCAATACTTCTTTCGGCAAATAAGAAAAAATTTGTTTAACTATCGCTTCAATTGAATACAAATATTGTTTTTAATGCTTTGAAATAAAGTTTAAAAATCTCTGATTTTAATTGAATTCAATTGTTTTTAAATTTATTTAAGAGTCGTTTAGACCATCACTGAAAATGAAGTGAGTGTTAAAAGTTTTAGATTTTATTTTTGAATAATTAATGAATAAATTAAAGGATGAGTTAAATTTGAATGCAATTTAACACAGAATTTAGTTTATATATGAGTCAAATGAGTGGATAACTAATTAATGAATAAAAAGTTGAGAGAAACACAGGTTTCTCACAAACGATGAGATGAATAATAATTAGAAAACTGATTCGCTATCGACTTAATGAATGTTGTCTTTTGATGAGCCAGTCCTCAATTTGTTGGTAATGGTTTTGCATCCATTGCACGTTCGCTTTGGTTTGTTCAATGGCCTGCATGAATGATCTTTGAGCGGTTCCCACGTTCTCCTTTACGTTACCATAAAACTCGAGCAACTTTTTATAAATTCAAATAAATTATTTAAATTTTTTTCAATCAATTATTCAAATTATTTATAACATAATTATTTGATTTTAACATAAAATCTTGCGATTAGTTTATATGTGAAAAAGAAACAAAAAAAAAAGATAAAAAACTTGTAACAAATACCTGCGATAATTCAAATTCTGAATTGAGAGAAGAAGTAACAGATTTAACCAAATTTCCGAACGAGAAAAACGATTTTCCGAAACTTTTAGTAAACCATTAATAAACAAATCTATTAATAAAATTAATTTTCATTTCACTCACTATTTAACGATTGAACTCCATTTGTCTCTTAAGAAGTTATATGCGATATCTCTTCCATAGTTATTACTGGCGACAGATCTGAAGACATAACTTCCGTCTTGTTTTCGTATACCACTCGAGGCATTGAAAGAAAGAGTTATATATCGAGATAAAAGCCATGGCTCTCGACTACAGGCGAGTGATCGTAAAAGTTTATCCTTCTCTGAGGCGACTGAAGCTTTCAAATACTGACCCCAAAGGAAATCCCAATCGCTTTCAGAGCCATGTTCAATGGCAGTGCAGTAGACAATACTCCTGAGGTTGGCGTGAATTCTATTGAAGACAAAAGTTAATTAAGAGTTTTGACTCTTCCTATATCTACTAAAGCCTTACTCATTGGTTTTCAATCCCTTCTCAACTGAATTTCGCCAATCTTGGAATTTTTTAACCGATTGTTGAATGCAATGATTGTGTCCATACTTACAGACCCATCCGATTACACTTATTTGGGAATAATTTTCTAAAATACTGTCCGCGTCTTCGTTGACATCCCACGTGACTTCGTTATAGAGTCGTAGCAATAATTTCAAGACATAGACCTAAAAATAGTATCAAATCTGAAGTCATCTCAAAAAACATCTTAGGTTGATCTAGCTATTATCATGATCAATGATGCAACCATTTGATTATTTATTTCGAAATTGATCGCAATCTTAATAAGTTATGAGTTACCAATGGGAAAAATTATCAAGATGTTTTCACTTCAATCTAGGCTTATAAAAGCTTTTGGGCTAATAATAGCTGATAAGAATTTGATGGGATGTGAGACTCAACTCAATTAAATTGAATTGAATTCAATTATTGAATGTTTCGATTGCAATGAAAGTCATTTTCTGTGATTATTGTTTGAAAAGAAAGAAAAGAATCGATAATAAAATGATTGTTTGAGTGCAACACTTATTCCTTTATATATTGTATTTCTAATTCAATAATGGATTGGAAGTGAAGTCTTTTTATATATATATTGGATTTTATCTAATAAATAGTGATTAGAGGAAAGTAATGCCGACCATACCTTCCAGAGACCATATACTGAACTTCTTCTAAGCATACGATCCAAAAAGGAGAAGGCATTAAGAGCCGACTCCCAGGGAATGAATTCTTTTTCATTTTCCAGATATTCTGTAATATTAAGAGCGATCTGATAGTCGAGGAGTTGAGCTCTGGACAGGTCTAACGCGTCGTCTAAAAGTTGTGCCCTATTTATTACATGTATTACACTATGATTTGTCAGTAACTGTCGTGTAATTGATTTCCAGTTTCTCATATCATAATTGACTCGATAATAGCCTACTTCTTGCAGATTCATTATCACCCACTGATCGCTCTCTGGTATGTCCTCTCCTTCTATCTGAGCGTCAGCTGAAAGACACAAAAATTCAATTCAATTCGAAATTATTTCATTCATTTCTATTATTTTATCGATTTTTTTCAATTTAATGAAACATAAGTAGAAATTGAGTTACAATTGTTTGGAGTCATCCAGAGTTTAGTGATTGGCTCCCAATTGGGTTTACGTTCATCTGTGAAAGTGATGGGTATTTCCCACAAGTATTTTGAAGAATCGATTTCATTATTTTCAGAGGAAGTGTTATAAAGTAAAAATCGTTTTTGTCGTAACGAAGCGCTCTTTTCAGTATAATTTCGCATAAGAGTGACCACAGGATAGCCATCCAGAAGAGTCCACCTGTCCATCACTTGTTTGACATTGACAGAATAATTTGAGGCAATAGTCAAGTGGTTCCAGAGGTCGTCCTGCACTGCATTATCATATCTCCAGGCATTCAAATAATTCTTAAACAGAAAATCATTGAATAGAATCTCTCAAACAATTTGTCTATAAATTTGAATTAATTTTGAAAAATATATTTATCGGAAACTCACAGAAACTCCTTTTCTAAACGTATTTTTGCTGAGAAAGTAAGTCATCATTCGGATGATTGACGCGCCCTATACTCAAATGCAATAATTTTTCATATTCTGTAAACTAATTGAAACAAGAATAAATATTTGTTACCTTTCCATACGATATTTTATCGAAGATTTCATTGATTTCATCAGGGTTGTGCACTGGAACCGATATTGGATGAGATGTTGTCAGACAATCCAACTCAAAGACATCTTGCAATTCTTCGACAACAAATTGTTGAAACTGAAAAAATGGTTATACTTTTAATTTATTGAAGACTCGGACCGTTTATCGGACCGTTTCGTTGAGATTTGTTTGACTTGAAAAATGCATACCATTTGCCACTTCGGGTGCACAGCATTCACGCCTTCGTATTCCATATATGAGGCAAACCCTTCGTTAAGCCTTATTTTTAAAAGCATTAAAATTTGTCTAAAAAGAAAATTTCATTGAAACTGACCACAAGTCGTCCCACCACTTGGGAGTCACCAAATTTCCAAACCATTGATGAGCCAATTCGTGCGCTACAGAGAGGGAGAGAGAGGGATGTGTTTAATAAACTTATTTTTTATGGTCAACAAAATACAGACCTACAACAGCCGCCACTCTTTGCAAGTTATTTGAAGAGGAAACAGTCGGATCGAAAAGCATTGCTGTTTCCCGATAGACAATAAGACCCCAGTTTTCCATCGCTCCGGCATTGAAATCAGGAACGGCTACCATATCTATTAAAAGTAATACATATCTTATGGAAAGCTAATGATATTTCCGAAATTCAAATTAAACGGAACCTGTTTTAGGCAATGGATATGTTATATTGAAGTATTGCTCATAAAATTTCAAGATTTTTGGTCCGATATTCAGAGAATAATTGGCCGTTGATATAGCATCGGGTCGGGTCCAGACAGTGAACTATATTAAACATATATTTTATAATAATTTTTCCTTATATATAAAGTTTTAGAAGTTTTTTAGTTCTGTTCAGTTGGTAGTAATCACTTCAATTAATTATTTTTGACAATCAATGAGCGATTCAACTTATGATCATGGCAATAGTCAAACAAAGAGTTTTTTCTATTTGATCAAGGAATTTCTTATATACATATAGAATCCATGCAAATACTCGAATATTGTTTTTTATTATATGTAAATACTTATAAAAAATAATGAATGAAACGACTTATTCTCAATTCTTAAGTTTTTCTAAACAATAAATCCTAAAAACAATTGAAATATGTCTTACATTTGCGTTTTGATCGGTAATGGATTGGAAATCACTGACTAAAAAGGCCAACAAATAAGTCGACATTTTTATAGTCTTCGCAAATGTGTCTGCAATCCATTCCTCGCTTCGTTTGATGAAAAATATTGACAAAACATTTTTTTTTTATAATTCAGAGTCTTTTGATCATAGAATATAACAACGAATACCTTTCCTCACTTTTGATTCTTGGCATATTGGAAATGGCAGACATGTTCTTGTAGTGGATTAAAGTTATATTAAACGTCGCTTTCATCGATGGCTCATCAAAACAAGGAAAGGCTCGGCGCGCGTCCGTCGGCTGAAATTGAGTGACGGCTAACCATCTGTTGATTCAATCATTAAAATAGGAAAAAAGAAATCAATAAACAGAGCAAAAGTTTGCCTTGCTGACTTTCCTAGTCCTAGTCATAGGCTCTTAAAGTTTTAGTCTACTAATTAAAGATATAATCATTGAAATTTCATCTTTCAGGTTTTTAAAAATTATTTTGAAAAAACGACTATGTACCATGGTCATCAAAGTGGGGCTTTTTATTTAATAATATTTGTGCATAATATTAATAATAGCAATATTTGTGTGATTTAAAGGTACACTTAAACCTCTCAGAAAGAAACCCGTCAGGACCAGACCTTCCCTCTATATCTGAGAGGTTTTCACTTTCGAGAGGTTCTATTATTATAGGGGTAGTGGTCTCGGGTCTCATAGGGGGTTTCATATTTGAGAGGATTTTCCTCCCAAGAGACTTTCTTTCTGAGAGGTTTAAGTGTATATAGAAATGAATGAATCGGTTCGGTTACCAATTCTATGGTTATGTTTCGACTACAAACACCTTTTGTTAATCAAACAGATTTCTGATTAAAATTCGTAAGACATTAATCATTCATTTTATTCAATTTCGTGATACTCTCCATCTGTTTAACCCCTCATATAATTGTTTGACTGAAAGATTGCTTTCAAAACGATTTAATTTATATGTTTCTCAAATATAGTCATAAATAAAATTTGAATCAATTGAAGTGATATTTGCCATCAAATGAAAACTTTTGAAAAGAAGAATATTCTGTATTCTCATAGAAATAGTAATGCAATAAATCCTTGTCTACGGTTATGATTATAAATATTTGAATTAAATTTCTATTCAAATGTCATTTCATTAATTTTCTTGAAAAGCATTAATCAGTTGAAGTGCTGAAACAATTAATAAATACTTCAAATGATTACAAATTATTTGATGAAAATAAAAAATGGATCATTAGGTTATATTAAAGACTCGTTTTAAATAAATAGTTACTTTTCTCATAAATAAATCGCCTCAAGATTCAAATTAACCTAGCAATAATTATATTCCCAAAAATGATCTCATTTGAATTGATTTTATCAAATGATTATCGTTTTATCAATAATTAATTGCAATAAATTGATTGAGAAATAAGTGATATGACTAATAGGATGATAGGATGACACCGCTATCTCTATTATTTTAACTATCTTTACATAACCTGTAAATAAAGTAAATTGAAGGCACCAGAACAACCAGAACAAGGTTGTAAAAGTTAAACTAGATTTTTTTTTCGCAATAATCAAATGAATAAACATGGAATAAATTTTGTTTTACTGTTAATGTCTATCTATTTCTTGTTTAAAAACTAATATTTTTGAAAACAAGTTGTGAATCATAAGTCATCATAACATAAGTTATGATATAATCAAAAGAATTTCAGTGTTTTTGATAAATTAAGAACTTAGTATTGGAACGTAAGTCTTAGTTCCAAGGAAATCAAGAGTTCCAAGGATGTTTTTCAGGAATGTATTACGCGATTCAGTTAAATATTTGACTAAAAACTCAATAAAAAACAAAAATCATGAAATTAAAAGGATAAACTAAATTAAATAAATAATTTACATAATATCAAAAGATGACCAGGTACAATATAAATCTTATTGGATCTTAGTCAATTAGATTCTATAAGTTTTTAGTTCAAATTTGAAGGTTTAATAACACAAGCTTGGTAAAAAAGCATTTCAAAAGCAAAAAAAAGTTTTATATTTGAATTTACTTTTTGTTTCCTTTGCTATCCTTGTAAGAGCTTCTGTAAAAACCGGCCAAATCGTCGTTTAGGTTACCTCTGAATCTTATTTTCAGTATATATTGGTTTCCTTTTTTCAAACCGTTATTTAAATGAATTATAAAAAACTGAAGTTTCGTATCGTATGTGAAGTTAGAAATATAGGAAAGAAGTTTTTGTTCGACAAACAATGACACAGAATCGTTATAAATGGTTATATCGTTTATGTGTAAAGTTATGTTATGTGTCTCTTCTCTACACTCCAACAGAATTGTGACCTAAACATCGAAACCAATTAATCATTGATTATCGCAATTCAATACTTTTTTTTATATTTTTTATGACATTTGATACTAACATTTCCATTGAAGTAAAAATCTTGTGGTCCGGTATATATCTGAAGTTGAACGTCATAATGAATGGGAACGACACTTGTCGGCAATCGGACGTATGTGTGATTTACAGAGGCATTGAGTGGAGACACTTTTGTTGCATCTAATGGACAGTTATCCGTTATATTAGACGAACATTGAGTAATAATTTGATGCATACTTGCATTGGTCACACATTTTGGCAGATTTGCACTGTTATCACAGTTACAGAAAGGATTAAAAACTCCGACAAAGAGCGCCACTGATATTATACAGAGGATGGCAACTATGAACAGAGAGATAACGACCCAAGTCTTGAGGAAAAATCCTTTTTGTGATGAGTTTATAGGAGGAATGGAGTGTTTTGTATGATTGTGAACACCAGTATTAATATCGATATCCAACTTTTCCCGATTTATTGCACTCATACACAAGTTTTGACTCATTTTGTTTTGATCTCAACTTTCAAATGAGACCAAACTTTGGAGTCAGTGATGAGGAGAGCGAAGAGAACGCCCACCCATTCGATCGATAACCGCCTAATGCTCTAAGATTTTCAAACTCTACTTGAATTCGGAGTTCACTAATGAATAACTTATTCCGGAGTAGAGGTGAGACAGAGACAGAGCTTACACTACTATAAGACTATATACGTATAGTATATTCCGTTCCTCGTTTGATAGAAACGCCCTAACGGTGAGAATATCTTCTATACGATTCTGTCGTATAAATTAATGAATTGAAGTATAGTTTCAACAGATAGTCGTTCTGTCAATTTGTAGAGCTTTTGGCCAACACTTCCATTACCTCCAAATAAATTGTTAACAAGTATTTTGCATTAGTAGTACTAAACCTCACAAACATTAACTCAAACACATTCTCATATATTATCGAATATATCCCCATATATTCATAGCATATATTCATAGCTATATTTTATGATACATTAGAATAATGTCGACTGCCATACATTTCCTCTCATTTATAATTGTATTTCATTAGTTGTTAAATATTTTTCAGTGTCTCTCCTATCATTGCCTTCAATTCATAGCTCATGACTTAATGACTTAAAATAATAACTTTATTTTGGATTAAATAAAAATAACAATAAATTATTGTTAAAAAGTTCACATTTCACTGCATTTGAAAATGAAAAACATATGACATATAAAGCAAAAGACAAACACAAAAACAGATAAAAAAGAGTTTTAGAAACAAAAACTATTCATTCGGTAAAAAATTTGAGCCTTTATTTGATTTATAAATAAAAGAACAAATCCGAGCCTAACATTACATCTCTTTTTATGTCAATTTCACTCTTCATTCAATCTTATGTACACTTCTTGATGTTTGCTCAGCACTGGTCACAAATCCACATCATTTGCATTCAAATAACAGTTATTTATCTAAAAATGAAATAACATTTGGTTGGAGTCGGAAGAGAACCAAATGCTTTGCAATTGTATTCATTGAGTGCTTAGAAATAAATCTTCAATTTAATAATTGAAAATCATGAAAACCAATCTTGCTCTATTACTCTATTACTCTAATTCATTCGATTTCATTCAATTAATCTCAATAAACAACTTTTGTCTAAATTATTGGGTATTGGAATAAATTATTGCTTTGATTGTCGAGAAATATATAATCTTAGTCTAGAATTGAGATTGAATAAGCAAGATGATTTTAGTTAACTCATTTAATGTTTCGAATGCTCTTTGATTTTAAGAAAAATTGGCGACAATTGTGTTAAGGCATAGAATGGAAACCATTTATTCAAATTATAGAAGATTTTAAAAACAGAAACCGAAGAAAAATCGATTTTCTGATAAAAATGATGAAAATTAGATGAAAACCTACAAACGTTGCCTACATATAACCTTGTACATATTGTACTTATAGTAACAAATTGGTTATCCGTTTTCCTGAGGAATTGATTTGTGAACATTTCTGTTAATCAATTTTTGAATTTTAAATCTCTAATAATCGAATCACAAATTAATCGAAATTAAAACAAAAGTTTTGGTCTATTATATATTTTACTATCTTGGTACTACCTTGGTTGTTATATCGATTCAATATAAGTCGGAGTTTATTTTAATATTGAATTCCAAGAAATAAAGTATAGAATATATTTTCATTTAATGGTTTCCAAAAAAAAATTGACAAAAAAATCAATTGAACTGAACTATAGTTTAATCTATTGATTGAATGGACAGTTTAATGATTATGAAGAGTAAATCAAATTAAAACTTTACTGTAGTTAAAGTCTTATAATAGATAGATATTCCATTAGATTGAACTTGTCACTTTTGATAAAGAGAAAAAAAATTTCTGGAAAATAAATTGTTGTCCCAATTGTGACTTAAATTTAAATTTAGATAGTATAAAAATGATCAAGATAATTGTAATACTGTATAAATCATCATTTATTTTCATTGAAAGACACTAAAAATGTTTATGTCTTCAAAATCTGCGCTCAAATGCCAATCGACTGAACATTCAATGAATGAATGAATGCTTTTGTCTTCACTTCTGTTGAGTTGTTTTTTGAACTCAACTCAAGTCGTGTCACAATTTTGCCGACAAATTGATTACCAATGAGTTGATAATCAGATCCAATCGATTACTTCTGACATTTCAATTGATTACTCAATGGTTTCACTGAATTCCCGCGTTTTTATATAAACCAATACTTATTTTATTCAAAAAAATATTGTTTTAATTGTTTTTAAATAAATTTTGAACAAAATGTTTGTCGAGTCGTTAGGTTTCGGCGATTTGGCAAAAATGAACAAAAGACAGGTCAGTCTCATCCAATTGAATTGAATTAATTAATAAATATATTTTGGGAACAGTTGTTATACCAGATCCTCAACTTCGGAATGATTGTGTCCTCGGCTCTAATGATTTGGAAGGGATTAATGGTTATGACAGGAAGTGAGTCACCCATTGTGGTAGTCCTCAGGTCAGCCTCTCATCGCATTCAATGTATTATTTATTTTAATTTATTGTTGTCTTCAGTGGAAGTATGGAACCGGCTTTCCATAGGGGAGACCTACTCTTCCTCACCAATTATAAGGAGGACCCCATCAGAGTCGGAGATATCGTTGTCTTCAAAGTCGAGGGACGGGACATACCTATAGTCCATAGAGTTCTTAAACTTCACGAGAAGTAAATTATTTTATAAAATTTAAGCCTTTGTTGACTCCTTTTCGTCACTTTTGTCTTCGGATTAATTTTAAGAACCGATAAAATTGAAGAACGAATTGAGTCTAACTTTCTTTTGATTTCAGTTTTTCACTTCATATCAAATATTTTGATTGCAATCAAATTGTCTCAAAATTGTCTCAAAATAGAGATTTTATCTGAAATCATATGAAATGATTGTAAATAATTTGATTCAATAATTCAATAATTATTTTAAACTTTCAATTGAATCGATAGAGAGGACGGTTCGGTCAAAATATTGACAAAAGGAGATAATAACTCAGTGGACGACAGAGGACTTTACGCTCCGGGACAGCTCTGGCTCCAAAAAAAGGATATTGTTGGCAGAGCCCGAGGGTTAGCCTATTTTCTTAAAAATTGAATTAATGTTTAGTTTTTGATTTTATTTTTCAGTTTTGTTCCGTACGTCGGAATCGTAACCATACTTATGAACGATTATCCAAAGTTTAAGGTATTCTTCATTTGTTTTAATTCATATTCTTCTAAATTAATTGACATTTTTGTGGAACAGTACGCAGTGTTGGGTTGTCTCGGATTATTCGTTTTGGTTCACAGGGAGTGACAGTCAAACAGTGGCCAAAACCAACCCTTAAATGATTATTTGTTTTCTTAATCATAATTTATATACAATTTTCATAAAATCATGAAATGTTTAAATCATTTATTTTAAAAATTAGTCATTTCTTCACAAAAAACCAATCATTAAATCAATCATTTAATTGACTTAAAGGAGATTCAACTGATTTTTCACTGAATTTACTTCCATTTAAATTCATATTATTGTTAAAAATCAATAAAAATATAAAAATGAATTGTATAAAAAGAGCTTGATCAATTTGATATAGTTAGTATAGTTTCTGGAGCTGTGATGTGTTGTGTGTCGTCATCTGTGGAGACATTCATATCAATAATGAAATAACAAAACAAATATTTTTTTGATTGAAAATCAATTGATTGCATAATTTGTTTTGCAATAAAAGAGACAATAATTTGGACACAAATCGCAATAATTTGGACACAAATCCCAATAATTTTATTGATTTTATTGATATTATAAAATATGAATCAAATGTTTGGAAACTATTCTTCCTCTTCGACCACAGGTTCGATAGAAATGTTATCTTCAGCTCAATCTTCGGGTCAGAATACGGATTGTTCGCTGACCACCGATGACGAGGACAGTGACCACAAGTCAAGTATTAGTTATAAAGAGCGAAGACGTGAAGCACACACTCAGGCGGAACAGAAACGAAGGGATGCCATAAAAAAAGGTTACGAAGATCTGCAGCATTTGGTGCCGACCTGTTCCCAACAGGACTCCACCACAAGCTATAAGCTCTCCAAAGCAACAATACTTCAGCGATCTATTGATTACATCCAATATATGGCTCAACAGATGACAAAACAAGAGGAAGAACTCCAGAATCTACGGAAAGAAGTGGTCGCTCTTCAGATAATGAAAGAGAATTACGAAAAGATGGTTAAACTCCACCAACAGTCACAACCTGGCCTTCAAACCAATCAGATCTCAGATGAGGTTAAGTTTGGTGTATTTCAGGCCATTTACGACAATTTGTTTCAAACATTTGACTCTTCGGTTGAAATCAATAATTTCAATCAATTGAGTGGATGTACTTTCAATTGGTTGGAAGAACACTGCAAACCACAAACACTTCAAGAAATGGTCGTTCAAATACTCAATAGACTCAAAGACTTCTCATAACAATATTAACACTTATTTAGTCAACAATTGATCACATCTTTCGATACCAATATATCTTTTTCACAGAATATATAACTTTTTATATAATTATTTTCTCCAATATTTTAACAAATCTTAATAATTGCTGTTTTTTGTAAATCAGATGCAAATAATTTGATTTTTTTTTGTTAATTTGTTTCAATGTTTTTTCAAATATATTTTTAACATTCGGTGGAAATTCAGTGCAATCCTTAAATTTTGTTTTCAATATTAAGTCTAAATTTTGTTTAAAGAATTGTTGACTCATTTGTTATTGATTAATAAACTTGCTTATTTCTTGTTTCAATTATTTGTTCAAGAGTATTTTGTAAATTCAATCATTTATCGGAAATTCTCTCTCTCCCCCTCTCTCTCTTCTCTCTCCCCCTCTCTCTTTCCTCTCTCTCTCTCTCTCTCTCCCCCTCCCCCTCTCTCTCCCTCTCCCCCTCTCTCTCCCTCTCCCTCTCCCTCCACATATGAATAACAAGGATATATCAATTAACTGAATGGAAAAAGTGGAGGAAAAAATGAATAATATTCCTCATAAGTTATTCACTCCTAAAAAAGAGTTTCCTATTAATTACGAATAATTAATTTCGAGGAAAACTTTAAGACTTGATTAATATGTTGTTTAGTAATAATAATAATCTTTATTTAGCATTTAAGCTAGGATATACAGTGGCGATTCTATACACCTATTACATATTACATGACAATCTTTTACAATGTCAAGTACATTCAAATTGAAAAATTAAATTAAGTAAGTGTCCTTGATCACTACTTTATAAGCATTAAACTTTGTACTTGTCAAGTTCATTTTAATTTATTTTCAAACCCAATAATTATCTCTCTTTTGTTAAGTAATGAAATTATTGATGATTTTCTCAAAAACACTACAATTGAATGCTTTAAACTTAAAATAAATAATAATTAGTTATTCTTTTGTTAAAACATCAAACCATTCAAATCTTCAGATAGTTTTAAATTATTAAACTTTTCTCATAATTAATGTCAAACATAACCAAAAAATTTATTGTTTTATCTCTTCTTATATTAAATTCGAGAGAATATGTACTATCGGTGAGTCGTAAATCATTTGCTTTAAAAAAATTATTTTTTAATTTTATTCTCAAAATAAGTCAAATGAATGCTTTTATTTGAAACTTATATTTTCACAAAATCATGGAAAGTTTCAGAATCATAGATTAGCCTTTCAAGGGAAACTGAGCAAGTTATTTTTCAAACATAAATTCTTAACTTTATCTGATTTTTGAAAAAAATTGAAAATAAAATAAGTTTTCAATATTTTATAATAAATTCTTTTGAATGAAATCTCATCAAAATTTAGTCAATTATATTAGTGATGAAATCGATGGACGCCTCTATCTTTTGGATATTAGTGCACAGAATCACAGAATCGCAAGAATTTTTCGCTTTTATATAAAATGGCAAAAAAATAATTTATATAATCTTTTTATAATCTTTTTATCAAAATTATCGATAAAATAAAACACTTATAATGTATTGTCGAATGACTTATCAAATAAAAGCATTTCACAATTGAATGGATAGACTTCAAGGTCATTTAATTCATCACATGATTGGAACTCTTCAGTGATACAAAACATGGAGCAAAACAACAATTTACCAAGACCAGTGCGAGATCGGGACAGATTTGATAATCCGTGGCCAACTTGGAAACATCCGAGTATGTGGGACGCCTTCAAATTTGTTTTAGAAACAGATAACAGTGATGTTCCCAATCAAATGGTATGGCTTTTATTTCTCAATAACTTTTGATTTTTGAAGATTTTGATAATAATTTCATTAATTTTAATCGTATTTATAATTTATTTATTTAACACAAATTATGTATTACTGTTGAACTTTTACAAATATGGAGAAAAACTGTATTATTGAATTGTTGACAGGAATTGGACAAGGTACTTCCAATTATTGAACCCAATTTCAACTTCAAATCGAATCAAATGTCAATGACATGGATCGGACACTCAACGTCTGTCATTCATTTGGATGGCATAACAATACTTACGGATCCGATATTCAGCGAAAGGGCTTCAATGACCCAAATGGTGGGTCCGTCCAGATATAGGAGGGCAGCCGTCACTGTAAATGAACTGCCAAAGATTGACGCCGTTATCATAAGTCACAACCATTTCGATCACTTGGACTTAAATTCTGTGAAACAACTGAACAAACGTTTTGGTCAACAACTCTATTGGTTCGTACCCTTGAATCTAAAGAAATGGATGGAAGACGAGGGTTGTGATAATGTGGTTGAATTGGACTGGTGGCAATCTTCGTTCCTACCTCATATTCCAGAAATCAAATTCATTTTGACTCCGGCCCAGCATTGGTCGAGAAGAGGGGCCTTCGATGAACGCAAGACTTTGTGGGGGAG
>JAQIXV010000120.1:0-90444 GCA_034700625.1 Tectocepheus velatus
ACCAGTGTTCTCTCTCTCTCTCTCTCTCTCTCTCTCTCTCTCTCTCTCTCTCTCTCTCTCTCCCCCTAA
This sequence comes from Tectocepheus velatus, assembly GCA_034700625.1. Taxonomy (NCBI): domain Eukaryota; kingdom Metazoa; phylum Arthropoda; class Arachnida; order Sarcoptiformes; family Tectocepheidae; genus Tectocepheus; species Tectocepheus velatus. The sequence goes on from JAQIXV010000120.1 coordinate 70, forward strand.
GATTTGCTCGAAATACTAAAGAAGAGGTGCAAAAACTCGTTGACCCGTTTCTTATTCACGACATGAGCCCAGCATTAGTAGTGAGCGCACACCTCATGAAGAATATCAGACTTGAAGTGAGAGCACAAAACTTATGTTTAATATTAAAATCAAAATAAAGGCTTTTATTTAAATGATTTTAAGTGATTTAAAATGACATAAATTGACTATAAATGTAAACTAATTTATTGTGATATTTCCTAATTGAACCATGAACAAATTTTCACTGTCGACATAATTGAGAATGATCATGTTAATTGCTGAAAATGAAATGAATTATTGATACCAAACCTTTTTCGTGTTCAAATCACATGAACATAATTAAACCAAGAGCAAATTAAAACTTATCCAGATTCACTAAATTGAGCCAAACCTATGAATAACTTTTGAAACGATAGTAAAACATAAGAAACAAAACTTTTAATTAACGAGACTTTCATTACACGACTCATTACTTTTTCGAAACAAATAATTCAATTGTTTTTGATTTTCTTCTCAATAATAGAATTTGTTTTATAATCTCTGATTGTAATTAAAGTTTCATTCACTGTCTTGACTGTCATTTGCGAGTCAGTCACGTAACTCCTTATCACAATTGGAGTGGTGTCCCCATTGGACGGCCGGCTTTTAAATTCAATGTCACCTAATTTTAAGTTAAATTTCGATAAATTCATTTCAATGAGAAACTGATATAAAAACAATAACCCATAAAATTAATGTGATTTCCAATTCAATTACTTGAGAGCTCAGACAAGCATGGACAACTATCATTTAAAACAATCCAACAAACTTATCAGGTCTATTTTTTTATTCACACATAACCTTGCAAGTCTCATCTAAAAGTTTTTCATTAAACAAAATTTCGATAATTAATGAATATAATAATATATCCCTGGCATTAATTCAGCGAACAATGAATCTCATTATGAAAAGTCAATAAACAAAATTGTTTAGCATTATTGAAGCTTGCTAACTTTTAACATTCAATACAATTTTGAAAGCTATGAGAAATGTTTGTTGAATAAGAAATTTTATTCACAAAAATCAGATAAAATAAGTTATTATTTAAGCAATTCTTCTCATTCTTCAGTTCAATAATAGATTTTCTTATCAAAAGAAATGTTTGAAAAACAAAAACTCATTTATCAAAAGTCGAGTCAATGTTTTTCACACATTTTTTATTTCAATATATTTTCGGATTATTTTTCGAGAAAATAACGAAAGAATTCAATAAAATAAAAACTTTTGAATTCCCATAAAATTTCATTTGAAATAGAAAAACACTTTTGACTCGAAATAGAAACTTTAAATCCAACTTTGATTTAAAGGTGATTTATTCATTAAAGTATTGAGGTTAGAAAAAATCAAGATCATTTTCACACTAGAATTGCTTCGACAGAGTTTTCATAAAAAGGCTTTGATTTCAAAATTGTTTCAATAAATCAAATTTTATTTTTCAAATATTTTAAATATAACTTCAAATAAGAATTTTTCAAACGATTTCTCATTTATTTCTTAACTCAAGTCTAACAAAAACTCGAATCAATTGAAATGAAGAAAATAATTGCTTTTTCTTATCATTCAATTTATTTGAGTAAAAACTTTCAGATAATTACAATAACATTAAAACCGTGAAAATTAGAAATAAATGTAAACAAACTAAATTTGGCATGATCAATCTACTTTTTACAACAAAATAACCTTACAAATAGATGAGATTCTTTAACAAACACAATTTTTCAATTTGAACTTGTTAATTGTTCGTTAGTCAAATTAACCGATTATAGAGGTCTCTCCTCTCTAAACGAGTCCTCATTGAATGCCAATAAAGTTTTACTACAGTTTTGTCTCAATAGAGAAAACAATTGAATTTAATATTAATTAAATTTAAACAAATAGAAAAACTTATCTTGATCAAAAAATTAAATGAACTAATATAAAATTAATAAGAATTGATTGAAAAATGAATGTAAAAGATATCTAGATTACTTTTATTATAATTGAGATAAGTTTGGGGGTAGTCTTGACTCACATTTGAGGCGTTTGTCGATTAGAGACTCGAATTAGAGTTGAATTTATTATTTGATTTTAATTTAAAAACAATTAATTTTTGTCACAATTTAACTGAAAAATGAAAACTAAAACTCTTTTAATTCAATTAATAATTGTTTTGTTTTCATTAAATGAAGTATTTTGTAGTGAAATAGGAGTTCCGGTCCTTCTTTGGCAGCAAAAGACTTCACTCGAAGCCGATCCGCAACTCTTCGACAGTAAGTCAACTGTTAATCAAATCGATGGCAAAGTCTTAGCCGATGACTACCTGACAAACAGTGAGACAATTATAGCCTTCGTTCAGAAGCGTCTAAGTCTGGAACAGTTTACAACTGAAGACGAGAGACGACTAACGGCCGTAAAAACCATTTTCAAGGATAAGTCGATTAAACCGGTATTCAATTGATTCCTGTCTTCAATTGTCTTCAAAACTATATTTTAATGAATCGATTACTTGTGTCACAGACTCTACTCATAGACGTATTGAATCCGACGGAAGCCCTGACCGCTAAGCACTTCAATCGCCAACAATGGGATCGAATTGATATCAAAAATGGAGACAAAGTATGGATAGAATTACCTGAAGACAGTTTAGTTGAAAACAATGAACTATTGGCTCAACTCATGAGTCAAATACATTTGAATGTCTCGAAGAACGCATTATTTCTATTAACGGGTCGTCAAAATCAATTCCAATCAATTGATTTGGAGTCAGAACCGCTTAGAAGACACGTTCGAGCGGTTGAGACACAAAAGATTGAACCCAAAGATGATCCCAAAGATGACGAACGTTTGGTCAGAGTTAAGAACTGTCTCTACTTTTACACGACTTATGTCTCCATAACTAACATAAGCTCTGAATACAAACCAATTGTTTCATTCAATACAAGTGTAGAGCAGTTCGAAGTGAATAACAATACGTCCGAGTGTTGGGATAATAGCCACACCGGATATAAGGAGGCGGCCCTCGATATGACCATCACTAACATCAACGGAACCCTTGATTTGAACTTGAGATTTGAAAATAAGGGCAGAAAGTAGTACTCAAATCATTTTTTATATTTTCCAAAATATAAACCAATTTTTGTTATTTTTTAGAGATTTTTGGCGATTAAGGAACAGCACCGCCACTGTTACCGCTCCCAAAGAGGACGGATTTGAAAAGGCAGTGGTTTTTCAATTGAGAGATGAAGTGATATCCGCCGAACAGAACTTTAGTTACAGTTGTAGTCATTTGAATGTTTTCAGTAAACCCGCAAATTCATCAAAATATGGTTCGACTCATAACTCAATTATTTAATTAAAAATTTAAACTAATTTTCATTTGAAACGATAGAAAACCTTCAAATTATTGTCAGTTTCCGTCGCTTTCAATTACAACCGTTTAAGAACCCGACGAACAAAGAGCCCAATCAGAGGGTAATCATATTTACCGAAAGCTATGACTGCGAAGTCTGGATGACTCTCCCCCTATGGATGGGTTTACTCACACTTATCGTTATGTTTATAATCCTATCGACGGGTGTCTACTATATAGCGATCGTCAATACACCCGACCGTTTCGAAAATCCAAAGGGAAAGCCTCTCGTCATCAATGCTATCGAAGACTAGACTTTTCTTTCCTTAAAATTCAATTTCATATAAGTTTCCCAATAATTGAATTCCATTTGATTTTTAGCTCACATTAAGTGTACTTACAATTAGTTTATATAATATTTTTTATTATTTATTTGATTTAATTATTCAAATTAATTGACTATTAATCGGTCTGTGATTTAAGTGCTAATCAAGTGATACACAAAACAATTGTTTTTATTCAGATATCAGTTCAATATTTTTGAGATTTGTTTAGATTTTCATAAAATTTCGACAAAAATATCTAATTTTAAGCAAAATTTGAGATTCAGTTCAGAATTTTCTTCAATTTTCTTATTGTTTTTAAAATACACGCAAACTATGGAAACCCATTGAATGCAGAGGTGGTCCACAACATGTCATTAAGTGTACTCTTTTTGATAATTGATTGGAATTCCTATTGTTTGAAGTGTGCTTGTTATTTCATTGAAATATCATTATTTAATCAAGATTATCAGGTTATATAAACTGATAGACTAATAGTATTAGGATAGCCCACTGTCGTCGACCACCTCTTGACTCAAAGCCTTTTTGTTGATTGCCTTCAACTCAACTAAAATGCGATTTAAGTGCCGCTTATTATCAGTCAATTGGTTCTCAATTGGCGTCAAAAATAGTTTTGAATTTTGTTTTTTTTGCAAAACTTTTATAAAAAGTTGAAATATCTATATTTGAGTGTAATTTAGAACCACTTTCTAAAAGCGTTTCATTAAATATATTATTAATAATCAAATGATTGAAAAATAAAATAAAAATAAAATAATCATTAAATACAATGAATTTCCGTTCAATAAGTTTTGTCTTCAAAACTAATTAATAATATTTCAAAAGAAAAAAAACTGATTTCCCTTCAAATCGTCTCTAATTTTTGTTAGGATTTCCGACAAAACATCGAATCAAATGTCAGACAAAAATTATTTCAATCAATAAATTAATAAACTTTTATCTGAAAACTACTTCTTTAGAGAGATTTTAATAGTTTTCAATCAATTCGATCGAAATAATGATTAAAACATTAATTTATTTATTAATTGTAACACAAATATGTTGTTTAGGAGAAGACGACAAAAAGTTCACTAAAGACGGTATCGAATGAAAACCTCTGAAAATATAATATCTTTTTTGCTTTTAACCCATATTTGAGATCAATTAATGTCTAATCAATCGGTGTTTCAGATGAAGTCGACGTAAAGACCGAAAAATCGATTGTTATTAAAGATGAACCCAAAGAGGAACCATTCGATGGTCAAAAAGATTTACCTAAAGATGAATTAATCCCAAGAAGTGACGGAAAGCCAAATACCGATCAGTCGTTTGAACCGAATCCGGCCGAAGGATTTCCAAAGGATGGGTTCAAACCTTCAGACAATGGCAAACCAAAAGAGGAATTGCCGGGTAATGATCAGAACAGAGTCGACTATAAAATTCCTGAAAAGGGAGGAAAACCCCACGAATCTCAACCTGAAATCGATTTGGGCAAAGATTTTAAGAAAGTTGTGGTCAAACCCCATAACCCCAAAGAATTCGAAAAAGACATCAATGAAAATAAGGATCAATTTGACTATAACTTCGAAGAGAAGGTACCCAACAAGGGGTTTGACGGAGAGGGAGGGAGAGGACCGGATAAGGACTTTGACAAGGATCAGAAACCATTGGGTCCGGCTCCGGGTTTCCCTCATAAAAATCATGTTTTGGCTGCAAATGAGATAATCGATCACTTATTGAAACTTTTGAGAACTGACTACAGGTCAGAATTCGAGCCAACTAAGCTTGGTGATTTTGAACCATTCAGGCATGGCAGATGGGGTAAGACATACCATCAAAGGCTTCATTTCATTTCTAAACCCACTTTTGAATTGAATTATAGGTTCAGTAATACTTCACTCGGGAGTTGTAAACGGTTTGTCTAACGTTGAAAGAGTGGGGGATGTAGTGGTTGTCGACGAAGACGACAATAAAAAACTGGTCATTACTGACATTGCCGTCAAAGATGTGATCGCAGACTACAAAATGAATGCAAAACTGTTTCACAGAATATCATTCAAAGATAGGGATCTGAAGCTGACTCTAAATAAGGCTGTCCTTAGCATTAAACTGTTAGTCGACAAAAACGCTCAGAAATTGATCGTTAAATCACTGAACCTGAAGTCGACCGAAGGGTTTGTCATCCGAAGCGGTCGACTCTTTTGGCCGTTCAATAAAGTGACGAATGCTATCCTCAAGAATCAGGAGAAAGTCATTAAAGATCTCATCCAAAAAGAGTTCGACAAATATATGGGAAAAGTTGTTAATAACATCCAATTCGATGCGCTTTTCAACAAATTATTTTGAAATATAAAAGCAATTCAAACGAAAATTCTTATGAAATCCGAATAAAATGAATTATTTCTTGAATTAAATTATCGATTATTGTGTTTAAAGGGCATAAAAACATAGGTATTGAAGGGGAGGACCACACACACGATCTTAAGAATATGAATCTAGGTTCTTTCACAAAATTTGATTTCCTATTTGACGCATATTTCTCCTCATTTTTAGTCTATTTTTGGGTGAAATACAATTGAATTCAAATGTGAATTATTATCGCAAATCACATACACTTTTGATAGAAAGTCAAACCATTGATATGTTTTGAGGAAAACAATTACTCAAACATTAAAATTCTTACCTAAATTCAGCGGATAATCTAAAAATAGACCTTGCTCATCATCAAACTTGAATGACACCTCTGCTTTTCAAAAATAAACAGCAATAATCAATTTATCATGCTAATTAATTTTAACATAAAATTGTTAAAAATGTTTCAAAAACCGGACTGTCCTCAATTGTTTAAACATGGTAATTTTCATTTTCATTTGTTGATGGGTATATTATTAAATATTTAATATAAACAATGATTTCTATTTTATTATGTTTATTGTGATTAATGCAGAAAAGAATTATTCAATTTTTGTGTGCATTTCATCAACAAAATGGGTTAGTCTTAAAACTATTCAAATATTTTGCTCAAAAACTGTTTAACTTATTATCAGATAAATTGAATTTTTATTCTTCAACTCCAAAGAAGATATTTAGTTCTTCTCATAATCAGTACATTCACTACATTTACATTACAATTGACATATAAATGCTAACAAACCAATAGATTTATAAATAGATTATAAAAATTTTTATAACAATTCAATATTAAAAGCATCCGAAATATTTTTGAGAGAGAGAGAGAGAGAGAGAGAGAGAGAGAGAGAGACCATCATCATTGGAACAAACAGGCTATTGGTCTCAAAGGCTTGTTCTTTGAGATGCTCAAGCTCGATCTATCAAAATAACAAATGAATATAATAAGGCATTAGGCCATAATTTGTATTTTGGTCACTTATTTCAATCGGAATCATTTATTGCTGATTTATTGATCCATAATTGCAATCAATAATTAGTTTCAATTTCCAAGTTTTGATCGATGAAAGATCAAATCCTAAAAACAACATTTCTAAGAGTTAGCTTGATCATCTACTAAACTTTCTTTTCAAAAGTAAAACTTTTGAGTGAAAGAAGGCTTTCCTAAAGAAAGTGTATTCCTCTAAAAATAAGGGCATTACTTGAATGCGAAATAAGTGAAGACTTCTATAAAATATGAAAAATTATTTTTAGAAATGAAAAGTTGTTTTCTTCCGAAACTATTTGTGATTTTCATTGACTCAATATATAGAAAGGGAGAGAAAAAGAGGAGAAAAACATTTATTTTTACATTTCTTACTCTCTTTTGTTGTTTAAATTAAAAGTGACAGCACTCATATAAATACCTGTGCTCTTAGGAATCATACTCACACTCATCCCAATTGTTGTTCAGAGTGAGTAGCCGTTGATCCTTCTCTGTATGTCTTCTTCTTAAGTGATTTTTCACTTCTCTTAGTTTTGTCTCAACTCTTGTTTTGTCTGTTCGTCGACTCTATATCTCTCATCGAAACTAATGTCCATTTGTTTAACAATTTGTGTAAAAACCTAATAATTTTGTGAATTGGAAAATATGGTTCTCTCGTATAATAAAAGGACTTCAGCCCTTCTTATAGTATTACTAGTGGTGCTCGAGATCATCTTAGTTAGTGATCATATAAAACAAGCTGAGGCTAAAATTAAGAAGAAAATGCTGATGAAGAAGTTGAAGAAATTGATGCCCATCTTGCAAATTCTCAGCTTGCTCAAAAAGAAGAAAGTTGCAGTCATACCTCTGCCGATACCTATGTATAAAATAAAATTATTTGTTTTTTAAACATGATCATTTTTAAAAACTTTTATTACAGACCATTGAAAATGGGAGAAATGGAAATGAAGATGCCCTGCCCAGAACCTGAAATGGTGAGCAAGTTCAATTTCTACATTATAAAGGATTCACTCGACATTAATTTTAAAACCATTTAAGACTTTTCGCACTCTTTTGATATTTTAGTGAATATTTGTTTAGAAGTTATTTAACACTTTTGAAAGTTATCTGCAATTGAGACCAAATTTTAGTCATATTTTTCTAATTAATTATTTCCTGTATTTGTTTTGACACTCATTTGTAAGAATCCAATCAATTATTCTAAAAATCGATTAATTATTTTATCAAATATTACTCAAAAACTTGTATTCATTTTCAGAGCTATGGCGGCGGCGGTGGATACGGAGGCGGCGGTGGAGGATATGGAGGCGGCGGTGGAGGTTATGGCGATATGGGGGGTGGAGGTGGCGGATATGGGGGCGGTGGAGGCGGTGGTGGTTATGGTGATATGGGTGGCGATAGTTATGGAGGTAAACAAAGTAATCATAAAAATTCTGTTCCAGCGGTTAATGCAGATGATGATGAGGGTAGATATTATTATGGTAATTCTGAAAACTCAGGTAAATTCAGCTCATTCAATTGACCATGTACATTAATTATTGATTACTTGAATAATATTGAAAAAATTATTATAATTTATTTTTTTTTAAATAACAAGTAATCAATCAAATTAATAAGAATCATGGTCTATTGAATCGATCAAAAAATTGATCCTAGTCAGAGCAGTTAGGTAATAGGTTATCCCTCACTACAAATGTATAGATAAATTAGTATCACTGCTGACTCGAGGCTACTTTGGACAGCTGGTTAAAAATATTAATAACCCTGGTAATAGTCAAAGATTAACTAAATAGACAAAAATCCTCCCGTTTGTTGTCCAGGTGGAGGTGGAGGCGGATACTAGACATCTGTCGAAAACGCTGAGCGCACATCACATATAAGAGCCGTACAACTCATCAAAAGATTTCATTTCACCCGACGTTCATCCAGTCATTCCTAGAAACTCCGATATTCTCCTATTCTTCATATCATCCAAAACCCAACCAAACCTTTGCTCCAAATCGACCAAAAACTTCCACAAAATTCTCTACAATTCTTTGAAACCTATTTATAATTTCAAATATCTTTTTATTGTTCAAATAATTTCCTTTCAATACATTCCGTTAACAAACTTATGTTAAGTACCAAAAGAAGATTACATGTCTTTCCTCCCACAGACCCGCTTTCCCAACCCTCTCCTGAAACTCATTAAACTTCTGAATAATTTAAATCTCTTCACAAAAAAAAACAAAACTTTTCCGAAATACTAAATTCCAAAAACAATTTTTTTCCCAAAAAATACTCTAAAATTCAAATATAGCGATCATTACATCCAATCCATCACAAAATATTTACTTTGTTTGACCCATTCCTCATCTCATCCACACATTTGTTGATCAAAATTTTTCCCTATTTTTCTAAAATATTTGTTCAAAATTTAAAAATTGTTTTATTTGTCTCACGTCTCAAATCAAATTCAGTTCAAACCTATTATTATATAAAATGAAGTATTTCTCAAAATTTATTTTCTCTTTCAAAGCAAAACCACTTCTTTGTTGTGTATTGTCTTCTTCTTAAGTGTTTTTGTGGTCCTCTCCTCCTCTCCTGTGTTTGTGTCAAAAGTTTTCCCAATTGTTGTAAATGTTGTGCCAATTCTGTTCTCAATTCCCGTTATTTGCTTTTCTGTAAATAACAAAATTTAATGTTTGTGTTAAATGTTATCATCTTTTTTAATGATATATAATATTTCACATAAAAATATTCTTTTAAAGTCTTAATCAAATATTGGAATCAATTTATACTTTTGAACCAATATTTCAATAATTTCCACAAAATAATTATCAATTGTTATACTATTTCTATAAATAATAATATGATTTCTATACTTAATGTCCTATTTTTCATACAATTCTCTAATTTTAAACCTTTTTCATTGATTTATGAATCTATAGTAATCTATAGAAGTATCACCCATTCCATTTACCAATTAATTTGACCTATTCTTATATTCAATTTGGTTTCACTTTCTCTTCAAAAATTAACTGTAAGCCCAAAGCTATTTAAATATACATAAAAAAAAAGTATATTTATGTATACCTGTGCTACCCTGGTACAAGCCCTACCCATCTTAAATGATTTTCCAGTCAGTCAAACACTTTGCTCAGTCAAGTGTGTGTCTCTTCTGTCGAATAGATTTTCCCTTTTTGTTAAAAAATTCTTAGTTTTGTTGACAAACTCTTGTCCTATCCTTTGGATACCTTTCCCTTTCAGTCCCATTAAGTTCTTTCAACTCTTTTTATTTCTCAAAAAGTTTATAAAAATTAATATTTTTGTGTAAAAATTGATTGAATTCATTTAAAATTAAAAAATTTTATCTAAAATTGATGTCAAAATTTTGTTTAATTTTTTGTTTTATTAAATAAAAGTTTATATTCTATGAAATGATTATTTCATTTAATAAACAAACTTCGAGAGCACCGGTAGTTTGTATTCTTGTGCTCCAATTAGTTATACTCTGTGACCTCATAAGACAAAGTGAACAAGGACCTGCTGGTGCAGCAGTAGAAGCCGCAAAAGGAGCCACTAAAGTGTACAAGGGTAGTACAAAGTGGCTTGAGAGGTGGAACAATTTTAGAGATTTCATGAAAAGAGCAAGGCAAAGTGTGGCAGAGAATAGGCCAAGAATGCCCATGATGATGCCAATGCCTATGCCAATGCCCATGTAAGATTTAAAATTCAGGTTTTTTTAATGAATCTAAAATCATTTTATTATCTAGGCCACAACCTTCGCCCCCTGCAAATTTTCCAATGATACCAGGGTTACAGTCATCAGCCTCATCAACAGCCATGACCATGGTAAGTTTATTTAATGACCAAATTTCAAATTGAATAAAATTGTATTTGAATTGAAAAGACAGCGAATGGCATACAATTGAGTCCTTTGAATGGAATGAATACTAACTTAAATAATATAGTTTACGGCACAACTAATACCGGTGCACTCGTACCCATCGGGACATTCACCCCGGGATTTGGCACAGGAGTCAATCCTTTGGGTACAATAGGGACTGGAACTGGTGGCTCTATCGCCGCTTTCTTTGGTCTGGGAGGAGGAGGACTCGGTGGCAACGGAATAGGAGGTGGAGGAGGAGGAGGTTAGTAATTTGACTTCATATTTTAAAAAATTTTATTTATAATTTTTAATTAATTTCGTAATAAATATAATTCACATTTTATTAACACTTTTGTGGGAATTGCAAAAACATTATTGAGTATTGATTTCGGATCCCTTTATAACCTCTTTTTATTAACGATAAAAAATGTCTAAACTCTCGAATAACTTCTGAAATTCCCATTAAAGCAAAAAAATTATCAAAAATAACAAAATGTGAGACAAAAATGTCTCTCAATTTCCCATTAATTCAAATCCATTATCAAATCATTAGTAAAATGAACTTTTTTCTTGGATTTGAATACCTGTCACAGTTATGTCATCAGAAAACTTATTCACTTATTCTACAATTATTAGACTCTTTAAGTGCTATATTTGTGTCTCTCTTTTGTTTGCTTTAAATTCAAAATTCAAGCAAAAAACTTCAAACATAGTATTAATTTTCAATCAATAATATTCTTCAACTTTTTTCACAATCCTAGCGACAACTGTGCATCTATCAATTGTGCATAACAATTGAAAACCTGTCTCTTTATTACTTTAATTGAGAAAATCCTTCCCATGTTTTGTGTCAATCAATCTATACGTAAAAAAGTGGTTATTTTAGTCAAAAATGACTTTCAATGACTTTCAATGAATTTCAAAATAATGATTGCGTTAACGGTTTTCCATTTATTTTATTTATTTATTTCTAATAAAAGTCAATCGTTTTTAAAAACATTTTTAGTATAGAATCCAAACATTTATCTAATATTGGAATCGATTTGAATTTTCGGCCAATATTTCCATAATTATAAACATTTATTATTCTATGAATCTATAAATAATACAAATAATAAAAACCAATTTTTCAATACTTATGTCCTATTTTTCACATATTATTTCAAATAACTTTCGCTGAGATTCAATAACCAGAAGTAAGATGAGCAAGTACATGAATAAAAATAACAGTGAAGTAGACAAAATAGCCTTAACTTGGTCATCTCACTATAATTATTATGATTATCCAAACGAATAGATAGTGCACTGACACTAACCAAAAGCCATAATATTTTTTCTTTTATTTCGATTCTGAAAAAAGTATTACAAAAAAAGACTTCTAAACCAAAATCACTTTTACTGTGAATACCTTCAATTGATTGCCTCAAAGAGTATCTCTTATTTCTTTTGTTTCTATTAAAGGCCTAAAACCAGACACAACTCTACCAAACAATAACAACAAATCAATTGTTATTATTATTTCCACAAAATTTATACCTCTTTTCCTAAGAGTCGTCTTCTTTTTTATTGTTATATATTTTATTTTTGGCTCATATTTTCAGTTTTGAAGACTCATAACCAGTTCCTTTAAAAAGGCTTTCAATTCAATTGTGTTTTATATGACAATCGCTTTGTTTGGTCCAAAAGAAATTCATAATTCAATAGATTTTAATCGCTTTAAATAAAACTTTTATTTTGAGTAAAACTTAAGAATCACTTCTCTATTGTCTAAAAACATTGAAATCAAATCGAATCGATCAACAGTTGATTCAATTTAAAAGTAAACTTGATTAAATACTATTCTTAAACATAACCAACCTAGCCTAAATTCCGCCAACAAATACAGATTTAATTAAAATATTTATTGAAATGCATTTGAAATGAGCTCATCCAGCAATTCAACATTCAAAATAGAAACTCAATTAAACTGTTCAAGCATGAAATTCACTTTTCATTAAATGTTAATCAACTCTATTTCTGATCGATAAATGTCCCAAATCTCATAGAAATGAATTTTTATAATAAATTTTAAACAAAATATTAATTAAAATAATATTTCTATTCATCAAAATTCATAATTCAATGAATGAACAAAAACAATAAAATTTTAAAATGATTTTAAAATATTCAAAATATTTTCGCAAAATAACTAATTTTATTCATTTGAATAGATGTGATAATTATGAATCAGTGATTGCTATGGAAAATGGATGTTGGCTTTGGGTCAGACATAATGATTATTATCTGAAGTGATGTTCGGAACATCAGAAGAAGAATAGAGGACTTCATTGGAATACATTCCTCAACTATATTACACTTAAACAAAACTTTAGTCAACATAACAACCAGTTGAAACAGATTAGTTAACTAGTAAACTTTACAATTATTAAGTTCATGTATTCATTGTAAATAAATCTCTGAATAAATCATTATTTTCAAATAATTTAGTAAATAATTTCTATTAAATATGAATCCTTCATATTCTTTGAGTATATCACTAAGTATTGATTCAATGATGAAAAGGATCGGTAGGTAATGTACATTCATGAAATGGTCTCGTGTATTCATATGACTCTTGGCCCTTAAAATAGTGATATATTTTTTTATGAAAATTCCAGAAAACTTATAATCAGTTCATTTTAACTTTAGCTGTCATTTTGAGAGATAATAAATAGAAGTTTTTTTTCAGAAGTTTTTCAACAATTTTAATCAAACCTAAGTATAATAGAATCTGAGTCCTTGAAAAAGGGGGAGAGGCTATGGAATTGTGTACAACTGTATTTGCAGGTGGTCTTCATGGGCTCAAAATATTCCTTTCATTCACTCAAGTGTTATATCATATCATAGTTCGAAATCTAACATTCATTTTGTTTTAAGTATATCTGAGCGACAGGAGGGGGACAGGAGGGGTCAACCCGTCTTTTATCGACTGATAAGAAGAAGTGTCTGTCTTTGCGCAGAATTTTTTTTCCTTAATTATCTCTTATAACAAAACAGTGTTCAACTGTTCCCTCAGAAGTCTCTTCAGAACTGTGTCTGGAATTTGTGTTAAAACATAAGTTTTTTCTGAAACTTTCTCTTTCACTACAGCTCTTTGTTGGCGCCTTTATATTGAAAATTGTAAGTAATCATTAACTTTGTATTAACGAACAAAAGTTATCTTGAACAATTGCTACATATTTTTGCTAATTCAAGTATTAATATTTAAGGAATAGTTCAATTTATAGTTAAAGTTATTAATCAGTTATTGAATATTTTATTTTAAATAATAAAAAGAAACGATTAGTCCTTCAGTTAATCAAAAAAAAAGTTGACTATAAATTGAATTTATGATAATTTTATCCGAAATACAAGTTTTTATAAATACTATTCACAATTCACAACGATTTCCATATTTTCAATTAAATGAAATTAAATAGTATTCAAAGTAGAGGTAATTTTCAAATAATTATATTTTGATTGATATGTTAAAACTTAAAACTAATGATTAATGGGAACTATATTCAGAAAATAAAACTCCATTTATTAAAACTAATAATCAGAATATCAAAATCTAAATCCTTGACTCTCTTTCCATTAATTTGAGTACAAATTAATTGAGACTTTGATATCGATTTCCTGTTGAGAGAGACGAGACTCCAGATGTGAATCATTTTCTTTTAGAATAAAATTAATTTTGTTTTAACTCAAAATCATATCAAAAGTGAAACTAATTTTGGCTTAAATTCAAATCAATTTAATAGATATAAAACTTATTAAGAAATGGTTGACGCAAAACAAGTGCCGAACATTAAGCTGAACAACGGTCTGTCCATTCCTGTGGTGGGTTTGGGGACCTGGCAGTCGGCTCCCGACGGTTCGCTCTACAGAGCTGTTAAGGGAGCCATCGATGCCGGCTATCGACACATTGACTGCGCCTACGCCTATGAGAATGAGGAAGAGGTTGGAAAGGCTATCAACGATGCCATTAGTGAAGGAAAGGTATTTTTCAAATGATTATCATTTATTTGAAGTTAGTTTGAATTTTATCAATTCAATGTCTTCTATCAACTTTACTTGATTTATAAAGGAAATTTATTAGCTTAATAACTCATAGATTACCTTGTACATAATAGTAATAAAATTATCAATGCACTACTTTGAAAGTGATCGCAAATTCATAAAAGAAATCAAAATTGAGTATTATATCAGTTATTGTGTAATAATAGCCATAAAAGTAATTTTTCAAAAAGTTTTTGGCACTCGAATGATGTGAAACAGGGTTTGGTCTCAGACTCATAGCTTCAGACTCTACTCATTTACTGATTAGATAATTAATAATAAGATAATTACTGCCGCCAATTCATATCAGCAAGTTTTTAACCAAGGTTAATTGTGTGAAATTTTCCATTGAAAGGTGAAACGGGAGGACCTGTTTGTGGTTTCGAAGCTATGGCTGACATTCTTCCGTCGCGATAGAGTCCAGAAGTGTGTGAAGAAAATTCTGGCGAAACTCAATACTCCTTACCTCGACTTATGTCTAATGCATTGGCCGATGAGTTTCGGTGAAGACGACAAAAATCTGGTCCCCACCGGACCTGACGGTAAGGTCATCGACGGAAAGGTGGACTATTTGGAGGCCTGGCAGGGGTTGGAAGACTGCGTTAAGGCGGGTCTCGTCAAGTCTATCGGCATTTCTAACTTCAATTCAAAACAAATCGATAGACTGTTGGCGTCGGCGACAATCAAACCGGTGACTAACCAGGTATTATCAGAATGGCTCATAGATTACATTGAAATTATAATATTATCATGATGATTACAGGTTGAGGTTCACCCCTATTTGGCTCAGGTTCAACTCAAAAAGTTCTGCGAAGATCGAGGCATAGTTTTGACCGCATACTCTCCGCTCGGAAATCCCGGTTCTCAGGCAAACAGTTTGGATAATAAGGATAGACTACTGAAGGACCCGGTGGTCAACAAATTGGCCAAAAAGTATAATAAGAACGCAGGTCAAATTCTTCTAAAATTCGAGGTATTTTCATTCATAAATTAAATGTCGGATATATTTAAACAATTTTTAACAACATTTAGGCTCAAAGAGGTATTATTGTTATACCGAAGAGCGTCAGTGAGGACCGGATCCGATCCAATATTCAGATTTTTGACTTCAATATGACTGCCGACGAGATCAAGGAATTGGAGGCTTTGGACAGAAACTACAGGACCTGTACTTTCGATGTCTTTTCGATTCCCTCACATCCCGTCTATCCGTTCAACGATTCGATTCCTTTTTAAATGATTTGAAAAAATATTTGATTCAAACAAATCATTATTTTTCCAAATATTTTATAAAACTTTTCAAAAAATATCAAAACTTTTTTGAATAAAACTTGAATTAAAATCAGATAAAACTCAAAAAGTAATTCTAAACTGAACAAGCTCAACTTAAAACCAGTGCCAGAGCTTTTGTGGTCATGACTACTGACAATAGATGGTCTCCTATTCGCCAAAAGTTAAGCAAACGGTTCAATAAAAACAGTTTTTTGACAGACCTTTGAAACGACTGTTGCTATACATTTGATACCAAATATTTAACTGTTATTTCAGATTAATGTTTATCTATGAAAATGTGAATTTAGATTAAATTGTTGTTTAATACTCTATTGAGTCTCATTATGACAATAGACTCTAATGAATACGTTTGAAGACAATTACAAATAATATTAAAGTCCATCAAATATAAAGTCATACCAAATATCGCATCAAATCAATGAATAATAAATTGTTTTACAAATTGTGATAACTTTCTAAACCCAATCCAATGGCTATTATTTGAGCAAAAAGTCAATAATTTTTAAAATGTTTCAAAGAGTCTCATAATTGAAGAAACAATTAATAATTTACTGACAAATTTTAATATAAATACAAAAGCAATGAATAATTTGATATTCATTTCATTTGTCATATATTTTGTCAACACTTTAGTCAATGGTTTGTAAACTTTTTATGACTCATATAATTGGTATTCAATTTGTATAAATGTTTCAATAAATAAAACTTTTTATCAAATGATGTCTAAAAATGAGTTAACAATTCCTAATATTCAAGCAATTCATAAAATAAGACCAAGATTTTAATTTTTCTTACTTCAGGTCAATTATCTTCTCGAGTCTTAACTCTGAGCGCAAATACAACGCAAGAGCTCTTCGTTTATGACAACAACGAGAACAGACCCGAAGAGTGGATCCGATTCATAACAGTTGGTCTTCACTCACAGAAACACAACTTAACGCTATTTAAAGGAAGTCTGAGAAACGACTCCTCAATATCTGGTCATAACATCGGTTTAGTTTTGATCACATCTAAAGATACGGGACTTATATTCATCCAAAACAAGAACCTCTTTGACGTAAATGCATTACTTACAACAACTGAACATGGTCACAATGGTAAGATCAAGATCTAAAAAGTTGAAAATTAAAATTAACCTTGTTTATCGTTAGATCCAATACCCGGTGGTTGTAATCAGGAGTTCTCTCTTGAGATTTCACCCTTCCTTCGACTTTATGACAATCAAATGATTAATCGACTCGAATATCAATTCGCAAATATCGGTAAAATTCCATTCAATTGATAAAAAGTTGTAACACTTATGTCGACCCCTTTTCCTGAAGGCTCTCCAAAAGGTTTCAAACCAATCGATTGCTCCAAAAGTCAATTCTTAATCAAATACGAGATTTACGGCTATTTTCTGCGAGAAAATGACTTCTCCGAAGAGGAATACTTTCGATCAGTGACTCTAATGAGTAATTTATCGGATTTTAAAGACTCGGCTTTCCTTCTGACAAACTCGTCGACGACCCGCTCCTACTTCTACTCCTATCCGGGCAGAGGTGTGGTCTATAACATAATCGCTTCCTCTCAAAACTACAGCTCTGCATATGTCCCGATTGTGACCTACGATTGCGATGACATTAACAACTGTTCAGATCACAGTGAGTCACAAATTGCAAGATTCAAATCAAAACAATTGATTCTAACAATTGATATCTCTTCAGATACGATGGCATTAGTGATAGCGGTTTCGTATGGAGTGATCGGTTTTGTAGTCTGTTTGAGGGGACACTTCTGGTTCCAAAGCCGTCAGTATTTACACATTTTAAAGACTAAATTCTAACTATAATTCTTTTCTTCACTCAAGAGATGCTGTTCTTCGGTCTGATTGACGGCTCATTCATATCATATACTCTTCTCTGGAAATACACTGATTTGAGTGATGACCAGATAATGATCTACACTCTGGCCATCGGTATCGGGACAGCAATCCTATGGCTATCCATTTGGAAGATATTGCACATACCTGTGCTATCACTACTCTTAAGTGGTCTGAGTCTTGGCTTCTTATTGATAGCCACCGTCTTATTCACATCTATCGGAAACTTAGATCTGTTTCACAACGATATGAACTATTGGCTGATTATGTGCTGCACTTCAATACTGACGACACTATTCTTCCTAATGGTCAACGCTGTTGTGGTAATTACCTTACCTTGCTCATTTCATTTAAAAATAACTAATTTAATTAAATTAACCCTTTATTGATATATTTATTATAGAATGTCATAATTAGTTACAAATTGTGTTTAAAATTCTTAATTTCCAAAACAGTTAAGTGTCGTCTCGTCGTCAATAGTTGGCTCCTATTTGTCAGTCGTTGCGATCGACCGATTGATTGAAGGCTCCCTTTCCTATATTGTACTTAATGTAGTGAAACGAGCCCTGAGTCACGTTACGGCACTGAATACCGTTCCCTTTCAGAACAAAGGTATTAATCGTTTATTGAAAATCAAATCAAAAACTAAATGTATTTGAAAACTAGATATCGTTTTATCGATTCTTTGGATTTTATTGTCATTAACGGGAATTGTATTACAATTGTATAACTCAAGTGACAGCAATAGGAGTCCATTTCCGGCGCCCACCAGTTGTTCTCATCCGCACAGAGAGCGCAGGAGATCGCGTCGAGCTCTCTATGAGATCCAAGAGAGGAGGAGTAGTAATAGAACTCGACATATGAACAGACGTTGGAGTCCTGTCCCGACAGCGCCTACGGAAGCATACAATCCGGTGGCAGACGAGAGAACAGCTCTTTTGTACCCAAATTATAATTATTCAAATAATTCTAATAACAGATCGACCGCCAGACGGGACAGTCCGCCACCAGATTATAACCACATAACAAACGCTAACCAAAGGGACTATCTCTCCATTTGAATGACTAACAACTCATCTCTCATTTCGTTTGATTTCAAAGTCTAACATAAATCACAAGAAATTCCAAAACAAATTCAAAAATATTTTTAAAAAAACGAAATAAAAATCTATAAAAACAAATCCAAAACCATATGTGATATTAGAGTAGGTGTTAATCATTTAGACTTTTATAGTAAAAGGAGTTTCCGTCAAAACATTTGAAGCAATCCTTCGAAAAAGCATTCAATAAATTACAGAATATTTCGAATTTCACACAAATATTATAGTAAATCAATTTTCACCTAAATATTTGAAAGAGGGTCAAAATTTTAATATAAATGATTGAGATTTCATCTAAATGTAAATGTTAAACCAACCTTGATCTATTAACTAACAAATGATTAGTCAATTTATTGCAAATTACTAAATAATTTAGTGTTTATCAAAAAGTTTTAAAAGTCTTTTGATTTGAAATTCAAGCAAATCGTTGCTATGACTACAAAATCAGAGGAAGTTTTTATTTAACAAACAGTGTAAACAGTGTTGAAAATTTTGCTTGCTTAAAGTTTATATTCTCACATACGGTAGCTGTCATTTCGATCAACAGTTTTCCTCATATTTTGATAATAAAAGTCATAAATAAATACGAATTCAGTTTTGCTATGATTTCAATCAAAATATAAACTGAACGCAGAGTTCAATACGAAAGTCATTCATCGAGTTTGCCTTCAAAACAGACTTTAATGGATGAGTTTAGTGAATACAATAGGAAATAGTGTTAAAGTCCATCAAATTATTTAAATAACATTTGAATCGCAATAAATATTTTTAAGAAAACATTTTGTAATTAAAGTTTATTTTATAAACACTTCAATCAAATGATGTTTACTATAAAAGTGAAAGCAATTTAAAGAATAAAAATAATCAAGATCATTTAGAAACTTTAATTCTATTGTTGAAAATAATAAACAGTGTCATTTTATTTGTTTGCCACGATATTTGTGTGAGGGCTTCAAAAACAGGAGAAAAGTTTCACTCCTGTGACGAAAGTAATCAACAAATCAATTGACTGATGCTTTTTCAACTCATCTTTCAACATATTTTCAATGCCTGGAGCATCCTTTATATCGCATATTGATGTTTGTAAGTATCAAGTACATTCTTATCTTTACCTATATTCAAAAATTTCTGTTCAAATAATTATGAATTTGAAATTATAAGCATGGTTAAACTTTCACAGTTAGGCAATCAATAGGATGAGTCAATTATTACACCTTTTTGTTGATCCCTTGATGACATAGAGGGCACTCCTCGCACATTCAACTTTTCAATTAAGACTTCGATTAAAGTATTGACTTTTGAAATCCAATTTAAATATTCTAAAAATATATTGATTTAATTTAAATTATTTTAGTAATCAAGCAAATAATAATAATTCCTTAATTTGATTAAAAGTTGATATGTTTGAGCAAATTGAGAATAATCTACTCTACTCTACAATGTAGTCTACATGTCGACACATATGTTATATAAGGAATAAGTTTACAATCATTTCATTGATTTTGCCTTATTTTCTATGAGGGCCTCAAAGAGGGCATAAGTTGTAAACGATTTAAGGGTTATCGGAGTCTCACTTTTACGTGATTTTTCTTTCTCTCAAACAAACTATTCTTGAGTTTAATGTTTAAAACATTTAGTAATTAATAGAAAATAAAATTTTGTGTTAAAAGTCAAACATTTTAATTATTCTTATATTTAATTATTAGAATTACTTATATTCTCACACTTTCTCATTAAAAAAAAGTTGAAACGAAAAGTTGAAACCCTAACCTAATTGATCTTGCTCGCATTAGAGGAAGTGTTTATTCGCTAATAACTATTCATTTATTTATTTATCGTTTAACTTGAAATCAAAACATTACTAAACGTTTCATAAGAATCCTAACCTAAAGACTGAAAAAACCCGATTATTGTGATTATAATTGAATTAATGAGATTTAAAAAGAGCCGCAAACTATTGCTTGTCCTCTGACTCAAGGGTTATTAGCTTCTGAAATGATTTTTTATTAGCATGGACAAATTATCTAGGTTAGTTATCAATTGACTAATAATAATTGTCGCGAGTGATAAAAATCATGTTATATACTCTTCAGTGGAAAAGTGCCAAAACTTATTGGGAAAGGCAGTAGTAATGCACCGACAGTTGTGAACCGATTGCTCCGGTTTTCCGCGCAATACATAACTTATTTTTAATCACAACTTTCCTCTGACTGCCTGACTGTCGGCCCAAAAACTATCGGATTGTTTGACTCAAACAAAAAACACAAATATTTATAAACGACGAGAAAAATATATACGAAATCTATTTATAAATAACTGTAATGTTGTGTAGTCTTCAAGAATTTCAGACTCTTTTTGAAGACATATTTGATTCAATGCTTTTCGCCTTTAATTTCATTGAAATCGACTTTTTTCAGCTCTTTTTTCAATGATATAAGAGTTTTATACTTATACTCGAGTGCTCTTAATAGATAAAAACTACATTGTTCATTTTATAATCAATTGAAATACACTCATCTGAGTCATTTAAAAAACACCTACTTTGACCTTTATAAACTTGAAGTTAAATAAAGTACTGTTCAAAAACAACCAAGATAAATGACAAACTAATAATGTCATGCTAATCTTAACAAATTTAATGTGAAAAGGTATTCAACAAAAGCCGGCGACGCCTTCTATGAACAGTAAGCCTCCTGTGCCATACAAACCGCCGGGTCTTTCTCAGAAGCCGTTCCCTAATCGCAACAAAACAGGTATTCAACGAAATCTATTGACTTCTTCTTTGACTCACTTTTGAAAACAAAATTTCGGGAACACTTCCTGTGCTCTACTTATCTGACTATCTGTTATTTATTCAAATTCTGTGTCTCTTCTCTTGGATTCTTGTTTTCTGTGTTCACTTATTCCCCAAAACCCTGTGCTCTGAATGTCTGCCAATAATCTGAATCAAAATAATGAGAACCAAATGAAAACGATTGACGAAAGAAAGTGTTCTTCGGATTTCTCAAACCCAACGAACCCTCAAATTCACGTCACATCCAGTGATACCGCAAGCCTTAAGTCAGAGACCAGTTCCCTCTGTCGTCCCTTAAGATTTGGGGGCAGCGGTACTGACCTCACAACTAATGGACAGAATAAAGTGTAAGTAAATAAAAATTTTAAACTTAAAACTCAAAAGATCCCTCTCTTTAGACCACTTTTCAATGTATTTTTGAAATAAATTGATTTCATTCATTCATTTATCACAGAAATGACAATCAAGTGTACAATCCGTGCGAAACACAAAACGATGGGACGATAGGCAGTCGTTCCTCACGTTTAGGAACTTTAATCCAATGCAAAAGCGATTCAACCGAAGAGAAGACTGTCTGTTGCGCTAATCTCGCCATCAATTTGTATAACAAAGCCCTCGAATCAGCGAAAAAAGCGCTGCCATCGAAGTGAGTCATCTCTTACTCGTAAAAAATATCTCAAAACTAACGAAAATATTTCCAAAACTTAGATCCAAACAAAGGGGGACTCAATTCCCGCGAAGTTTTGGCGAAGATTTTGAGAGCTTAGGACCCGAGGGGTTCAACTACTTAGACGACGGACAGACTGAGTGCTCGTATGACTATCGGGATATTGAATTCAACAGAGACTCGATGTTCAGACCCGACATTTTTGCTGAGAATACGGATTTACCGCTAATAATAAACAATCAATTGGAGGAACCGACAAATCTAAGGGAACTCCAGGCGAAGTACGGATTACCAGAAGAGGCGGATAGAGTCCAACCCTACAAACCTACCGTCCCGTCAATAGAAGTAATCATAAAAACCCCTTTGAATCCAATGCCTAAAACTAATCCGAAATCAGAGGCGAAGTCAGAAATGGCTATCAATAAGGACTCAGAGCTGACCACTGATACGGGGGATACCACTACTAATGCAATTGAATCCGGAATTATAATTAGGAGTCGTTCCGAATCTCTCCAATCGCCGCCAACTTCAGCGTCAGAGCCAACAAAAGATCCGATTCCGAGCACTTCATCAGTCAATGTAGAATCAGTCCCAAAAGAACCGGAGCCAATACCCGGTCCTTCAACTGCTCACAACTTTCAGCCAAATATTAGTTCTTCAGAAGTGTTGGCTTCTGAGCCACAAGTGGTTCAGATGAGAGGGCCGTCTGATAGAGTAACTGATGATATGGATCTTTTGGCCAAAAGAACCTCACAATTGATAATCGAAACGGCTTTCGACTCAATCGCTAAATCGAAAGCCGAAGAGATTTTGCAGAAGAGTTCGGCCGGAAAGCCATCGAAGAAGTCTTCGACGGAATCCAATGCAAAGGAATTGAAAAAAGAGAAGAAATTATTGGAAAAGAAATTAAAAGAAGAGGAAAAGAATCGAAAGAAAATCGAAAAGGAGTCAAAAGTCAATGAAAAGAAGGAACGGAAGAAACTCTTCGATAGGTTTAGGACTGAAGACAAACAGAAGAGAAAAATACAGAAAAAACAAAAAGAATTCGAAAAAATTAAGAGAAAAATGTCTGAAAACAAGTCCAGAGACGGCACCAGAAGTGATGCCGAAGCGGATATCGAAGCAGACGATGAGTACGAACCACCCGAACAGTTTAGGGACACACCTTATCAAGACATCAAAACTGAAATTATGGTTCAATCGGCTCCAGAAGTGTCGCTAAACTCACCAAAACCTGTGACAGAAGAGGAGCCAAAATTTGAAGTCATTGAAAACATCAAAGAAATTGGTGTAACATATGTTCCATCAGATGATAATGAAGAAGAAAATGATGGAAAACCAAAATCAAAGTCCAATTCCTTTCGAATGCCACGAATAGAATCCTTTAAGACTAAAGTTATTCGGATTTTCCCCAAAAAGTCTCCAAAAGTCAACAAAAAGTCTGATTCAAAATCTGAACCAAAGCCTGAAGAAGTGACTACAGAACAGTTGTCGCCAACAGTACCCGAAATAGTGATCGACTTCGACCAAAATAAGACTAAACTTCATGAATACGAAAACATAGACGAGTCTAATGTCGATACAAAACCAAATCCTATGAATGAGTTAACTGCCAGTCAATGGGAAACTGAAGACGAGGACAGACAGCAATTCATTGATAGGGTGTCCAGAGTTGAGTCACCGAAGAAGCGAAAGAAGTCGAAAACGAGGGCCAAATTGGATCGGTTTAAGGCGAAAGCCATCGAATCGTTGCCTAAAATCTCATCAATTGTACCAAAAGTCAAAGGATTGGTAGGAGTCGGCCGAAGCAAAGACGACACAACACACTATCGAGACATGGATTACGAGCGCTTCATCTCTGATCACACCTCTCCTCGACATCGATATGACTCTGACTTTGACTGTGTGTCTGATTCTGAGTTATGCGATTCGTTGCGTCGGACGGGAGTAATGGGCGCAGGTCTGGGAGGCAGACATCATGTCTACGAAGAGATGGCCGCCACTCAAGAGAGAGTCGACGCTTACATGAGTCCAGTATCGGGTCCTCTGAGACCTCCGCGAAGGTTCTCAAGTCTGAAGAATATTCAGAAAATGGCGTCGACTCCAACTCTTGCCACTCAAGTGTTGCTCAAACCAAAGCGAGTGCCCCCTCCACGTCCACCCCCTCCCAGACCGACTCCACCGCCAATCAGAATAACAGTGGAGACGAGTTCTAACGAGAATTCTCTAAAACGACGGCCGAAACAAAGGGTTCCGCCGGAGATATACTATAATAACCTTCGATTGAATTTCAAACCTAAGCGAAGGTTCGTTAATCTTAAACCCAAACACATGGAAGTGTTGGCTACTTATGATGAGCCGAAACCACCCCTTCCTATCTTCAGTGAAAAGCATAGACCGACAGTCAGAGCGATGAGATCGGAAACACTTCAGAGAGTTAATCAGAAGAACGCTTTGAATACAGTTTTGAGTCAAAGTTTTCGCTCAAATTCAATGCCATTAAAAGAGAGGAATGACCTCATTATCAATGAAATGCAGCCAAAAGTCGCACCGACTCCTCCGCCAAGACGTAAACGTAAGGCACAGAGGAGTCAAACTATAGATCCGGCCCTCGATTGGAGACCATTCACGTGGAAGACCCGTCGGTGCCGTTCGATGACTGAGTTAGACGTTAGGAAATCAAGGGATATGCGCCCCAGACGTGCGCACAACTACGAGAACACTCCCCCCAAACCCCTTGGGTCGAGACCCCGGACACCTCGTCCGGGACGACCACCACTTCCTCACTCCTCTAAATACTATTCTTCTATATCTTTACACTCCTCTAAACGCTATCCTTCAGACAATTATCACATTTACGCTTCAATTTCACGTAAAGGTCCCAACGCTGGCCGACCCCTTCCACCACCACCGGTGCCCCCGAGACCTAAAATTATATCAAGTATGTTTCAGCTTAATATCTTTTTACCTTGAATAAACTGAATGCATTGATGATTCTACAGTTAAACCGGTGCCGTTATCACCGAAACCTCAGACAAGGGATGTCAGTGTCAGCACAAAAGACAACGGTTTGGTCCAATACTGTGAAAAACAGACGCAAATCGATGGCAGAAATCAATCGTTTTGTGAGGACTTCAACGGCAATGAGTTGGACGTGGATTGCGAGCGAACGCCTACCAACCCATTGACGCCCACAACCCCTACCAATGAGACTAAAGTAGGTTTCCCTACAACAGCCGTCACTAATGGGAACCGAGATTTGGCCGAACAGTGCGTCGGACTCAACGAATCGACTGCAACCCTCTCCTCAGTGACGACAACTAATTGGTTCGATGCCGAGAACCCCATGGAATTGGAGGCCCACCCCTACAAGGACTATGACCAGGACACTTTAAACGATGACATCAGTTCTATTGCATCTGTTTATCAATCAGTGGGTTCTGATATTACGGTCACTGATTCCAGGGAAGCGACGCCCGTTCCTGAAGAACAACAACGAGAAGACACACCAGTCAATGAAAACACTAGAACTGCCCCAAAATTAGGTAATTAAACTCATAAGTTGAACATGCTAAATTTATTAAATGGTTTGAACAGCGGTCAGATCGGAGTCAACAAGAGTTGAATCAAATTCAAACAAACCACCGGAAAGGCCGCCCACCAGACGGTCAATGCCTTCCACTCAAACAGAAGCCGAAGAATCTGAAGAAATGTTTGGAATGAGTCGTGAATTGCATTCAGAACTTAAAAGTATTTTAGAGAAGAGATCCTCTGAAAGACCCGACAGTATTGTCTCATCTGAGATGTCATATCAAGAGGTAAGTCCGCTCTTTGTGTGTCTTTTACTTAAAATATTTAGTTATAATTATTTCGGTTTTTGGATATTATCTTAATTTTCATTTCAATTCTCTTTTTTCTTGATTTGACCCTCACTTCAGAAAAAGTTCTGAACAATACTTACCATTCATTCGACTCTAAAGACCCGACAAATGAAAAGTCAAATAAATTATTTCTCAAAACTGTTTCCGTATTTCTATTAATTAAGAGTAGATTTGTTTTAAACTAATCGTTAAAACTGAGGAAAACTATTATGTTTTTTGAATGGGATTGTTATTAATCACTGTATTTTGTATCTCAAATGTTTATTAAATCTCAAAATACGATCTTGGTAATAAATTGAAAACTCAAATTCATATATTTCAATACTGAAAACCTATGCTATAAATCAATTTCTTAATCGCTAAGCATAACAATTAGCAAAATTAACTGGATAGTAGCTTGTTTGAATAACATTTACCCAGTATCATTTTCTAAACGATTAGAAAAACGATAAAAACTTCGCGGGTTATTGATTATTAAAATATTGATATTTTTTATCGCAAATCATTGCGATATATAACTAATAAAAAGTCTATTATTACAGCCGTTGATAGAAATGTCAGAAATATTATGATAACAAAAATCACAATTCATTACTAGTTTCAGTGAAAACGCAGGAATTCATTTCAAAAAGTGTTATAACTTATAGACTTTTGTCATTTCCGTAACTTTTTTTTCGTTGTTTTGCTTTCAAAAGAAAAAAATATTTATTCAATTCTCCAAAAGGATTAATGTCTACAAAAAAATAACAGTAATATTGAAATATTGAAGAATTTTTTTGGGAAACAATCGAAACAAACGTTTTTCCATTGAATTTTCAATTCAAACAAATCAATAGACATTTTTTCAAACACTGGTTCTATAGTCGAAGGCAACACACCTTTTGATTCTTGATTTCTCTATTAGTGAAGAGTGCGGGTGAAGGGTGTCCTAAAAACATATCAACAACAAAAAAGTTAACAAATGAACCAAAAGTTATGTTTTATTTCTATTTTATTTCGTTATTAACGGCTCTAATCATCGGATGGTTAGTCAAAAGAATTTTAAAGGTATGAGCCATTTGAGCTAGCTCAATAAATTTGTTAATATGTTATTTATTTATCTTTCTCAAATTAAATTAATAGCATGTTTATTTATTCAAAGCGTTTATTGCAAGAATTGATTACAAACTAAAAATAAATTATTTTCAGAACTAAGGGTTACCACAAACTGTATGTTTTAGTCAATGATTAGTGAAATTGTGTTGAATAGGTTTTGTTTGATATTCTCCCAGAAATTCTAATAAATCAAATGAAGTAAAATATTTGTCTCTAATCTTATCATTGTTTCCAACAGTTATCTAATACTTGACATAATTTTCTTATAATTTTGTGTTTCATTTCTCGCATCCTTTCGTTAACTGAATTAATGCCATAATTTTGTGGTTAAAATTGAATTGATTAAAATAGTTTTACTAGATTATCGACTATATATCACTTGAAAAACTCAGAAGTTCTCAAAATAATCGCTAAAAATACTATTTTTTAAACGAATTTCAGCAAACAATCATTTGTTTTAATTACGAATCAATTATAATTTATAACCCATGTATTGCTTATTTAATATTAACTTGTTTAATTTATTACTAATTGATTGGTAAAATGTGCTTTTCCTCAACAAATTGTGTTAACTTGGTGCAAAAGTAGTGAATTCTATGAAGTTATTTGAAAATGAACTAGCTACATAAACGGCAAAATATTAAAACCATAAATATTTTTAATAAATAACACATTTATTGACTATTAGTTTAATACAAATAAACATTTGACTGACTTTTGAAATTGTGCTCAGAATTAATCGGAAACAACTTTTGACCTTC
This sequence comes from Tectocepheus velatus, assembly GCA_034700625.1. Lineage (NCBI taxonomy): Eukaryota > Metazoa > Arthropoda > Arachnida > Sarcoptiformes > Tectocepheidae > Tectocepheus > Tectocepheus velatus. Next base: position 28,578 of record JAQIXV010000120.1, read on the forward strand.
TCTTGCATTAAGTGCCTTAAGTTTATTGCCTTTAATTAAACACTCATTGCTTTGGCTGTCAGTCTGTCCTCAAATCCCAAACTCTTTATTAAGTGTATTGACAACTAAACTGCCATTTAATCCAAAAACCAGATAATAATGACTAATATTGAGAGCAATAGTGATAATACGGGGAACCAATCGTTTCTGTGGTCCCAACAAGAGATAAGACACTCGCCTTCAGTTGATTCTATTGATTCACAGCCGATAGACTCGTCTTCGGATGGGGACGACTACAGCCTGTCCTCAGCCAACGAACAATCGGAGGAATTCCATAAACGAAAACAACAGCAAAAACTCTATTTCATAGCAAAAGAGTTGTATTCATCCGAAGAAGTATTTATTGATGTCTTAAGACTATTGAACTGTGATTTTCGTGAGGCTGTCGAACAGCACATACCAGAGGAAGTGCTTAACTCTATACTGAAATTATTGCCACAATTATTACAAATTAACGAACAGTTGTTGACTGATCTCAAGATACGAATAGACGACTGGCCTAACCATCAAAGGATATCAGGTAAGATATGAGCAAGTTTCATTTTTATTCTTAAAATTTGACCTATTTTTAGATGTTTTGGTAAAAATCTGTCCGTTTCTCAAACAATACTCGCTATACATCCGTGACTTTGAGACGATATCCTCCAACTATGACGACGCTCTTCGACGATACCCGGCCTTCGCTGCAGCGGTCAAACAATTTGAAGGGACCCCCCGGTGCCAAAAATTATCGGTTAAGCATTTTATGCTAAAACCAGTACAAAGGATACCACAATATCGGCTCTTATTAGACGACTACCTGAAGCATCTGAACCCCGACTCCTGTGACTATTTAGACACTTGTAATGCCCTTCAGATTGTGAGTCAAGTGGCAGAACACGCGAACAACTCAATGAAATCCAATGAAAACATATCGAAACTGCTTTCCTTACAAAACAGTATTATAGGGGGCACTGAAGTGATCAAACCGGGCCGTGTATTCATCAAAGAGGGAGAACTCATGAAACTATCCCGAAAGGGAATGCAAGAACGTTGGTTCATCTTGGTAATTATCGTATTGATTGTTTATTTTCAATAATAAAAATTGTTATTACAGTTCAACGACTGTCTAATGTATTTGACTGCAGTACAAAACGGTGTGTTTCGAGTCAATCACGAGCTGTCACTCACGGGTATGAGAGTATCCCTCCCTAACCAACAGGACTTCCAAAATGAATTCTCAGTCATATCGCACACCCGGTCATTCTCATTGGCCGCCAGGTATTTCAAATTCTTTCCTCAAATCTTCAAAAATCACTCAAATCTTATCTCAATCGACAGATCACCCAAAGAAAGGCAGGAATGGGTTAACGCTCTGAATAAAGCCATTGAAGAAAATATAAACAAAAGGATATCTTTCGCGAAATCCGGGGTAAGTCTATTGCATAGAAACATTGATTAAGAAATTCATTGATTTCTAAAATCTATTACTTATAGAGTCTGTGCGGCGATGAGTCAGAGCCCTGTCTATCATTAGGCAATTGCGCTCCGGTATGGATACCGGACGCCAGGGTAACGATGTGTCAGTTATGCACCGAATCATTTAGCGTCACATTCAGACGACATCATTGCCGGTGCTGTGGAAAAGTCGTGTGCAGTGCCTGCAGTCAAAACAAGGCACCCCTTCCTTACCTTAAGAACAGGACCGCCAGAGTCTGTGACGAGTGTTTCGACAAATTAACGCTACAAATGCAACGACTGGACAGTCAGCTGACACTAATCAGTGCCAGCAGTGGAGAGGTGGGCGCCTCCGCCTCGGATACCGACGAGGGCTGGACTATAAAGGAATGGCGCCAACAGTTCGCCAGAAATCTAATCAGAAAAAGCAATCGAAAGGCAAAACACAAATACGTTCCCTCTGTTCTCAAAGAGGTAATTCCTTCTTTGAAAAACTATCCTTGCTCAAGAGTTACATGATCTTGTTATTTGTATAGGTTAGTGCTAACGATGTTGGTTCACTTATATCCGGGTACTTACACAAAAGGGACGGCAAACGCAATTGGAAGCGCTATTGGTTTGTTATCAAAGAACTCGTATTATATACCTATAAAGCCAGTGAAGATGTGGCGGCCCTCAAGTCGTTGCCATTACTCGGCTTTAAAGTGGAAACAATGCGGGAAAGTGTTGATGGGATGGACCCGAAATCATTGTTTCAATTGTCACATCCGGGTCAGCCCAGTCTCATGTTTAGAGCAGAGACCATAGGGTCTGCCGAACGGTAAGGAACGCCACAAAAACTCATTGAATACTAATTTTAAATGTTTTTAAATCAATAGTTGGATAAAAGCGATGCAAACGGCGACTACTTTGGAATGAAATTGCCATTCATTACACCATTTATTATCAATTGTTAAATAAGTTTTGTTTTCATTGAGTTTTGAATTTATTATTTAATTTATTTATTCATTAATCGATTTCAATGTTATTTCTCGTTATTATATCAATATTTTCCTTAAATTTTTTTCATTTGACTCACAAATAATGTGTTAATAAAACAAAACTTTGATTGAATTTATTTAAATATTTTGAAAAGATTGGAATTTAAGTCAAAAATCATAAAATTGATTCTCAGGGCTATTAACAAGTTGTTTGTCTAATAACAGTTTGCAACAATCAATTCAAAGGTTATTATTCGACGGAGAGATAAGTCGATCGAAGAATATATTAAGAGGTGTCAACACAAAAGTCATAAATTCAATTCAATTCATCAGATTTATCGTTGAAATTCAATTTCAATCTCAAGGTGATTAAATTATCAAGATAATTAAATTCTAAAACATTCAACAATCAAGGATTCAAAATTATATAGAAGTCAATGTAAAACAAAATTTAATGAATTAGTTATTTCAATATTAATTGAATTTTCATGACTTTTAGCTTAATTCTAATTATCACTAATCGAGTCATTTAAATGAAAATCATATCCATTTACAGAAACATTATTCACATTTTAATTTATCTTTTTTTGATAAAAAAAATTGAAACAATTTTTACATAAAAACCTGAAATTTCTTGAAAATATTAATCAATTCATTAAAAATCAAGATTATTCACAATATTATTAACTCAAATCCTATTTAAAGTAAATATTTTCACAATTGTTGAGAAAACACTTAACACTTAACTGAAGAAGCGGTGAATAATTTGACGTTTAGTAGACATTAAAATAATTTAATAGATTTTATTCAATAAATCAATGAATAAAACAAAGATAGAAAAAAAACCAAAATTCAATTGACGTCTCCTATCAATCATAAGATTCAAACATTTTATTGCATTAAAATTATGTGTAATTCAGTGAACAGTTTTTCAATAAAACTTTTCCTCATTTTGTTTGTAGTGATAAATCTTTTGTCTTCACTCAATAACCAAATATTATCATATAAATCTTCATCCATCACATTTAAATCAGCATTTATTTTCATTGATCTAGTTAATTTTGACCATTATATAACTCAGAACTAAGGAAAGAGTCATTTAATTTGATTTAAAAATAATATTTCAATATTATTATCAGTTTAATAAAGAAGTCAAATACATATCCGTAATGCTAAAGATTTGGGAACGACCAAGCTCATAATTTCCAACAATATGGAAGGAAATACTCATTTTATAATTTTAATAATTGAATTATTCAATTAGGTTTATAAATGACTTTAAAAGCAATATCTTCAGTCATTTCCATATCAAATAAATCAACCAAGATGCAATTTCGCACATTTTTATGACTCAAACATTGTCGGATTCAGAAATACAATAAGAATTAGCTTGGACCATTCAATAATAAGCAAATATTTGTTTGATTTCATACCTATTGAAGAGTAGAAATAAATGGTATTTCATTTGTCAAAATTGCCTACGATTTTGGGCCCCATATCGTGACCTAATTGGGTGTTGTGTGGGGTTTCTGTTGAGTCGATCATTGATTTATTTGTAGTATTTTTTTCCTCAATAGACAACTAATTCAATGATTTTAATATCGAATTATAACATTTAAAGGCCAGACATTCAATTTTCAATGATTTATATCTTCCTCCATAACCTCGACTCATCATTAAATGATGATAAGTAGGAAATAAGTGAACAAAACTTGCATGATATCAGTTGTTACTTGGCATTGAATGACCAAAACAACATTTTCCTTAAAATTAAATCTATTATAATATGAAGTCGCAGACAATTACTGAAAACCTAGACTTTTGTATTAATACATAGAATAGCAAGATAAAATATCAATTACAAAGTTACTCACTCATTATAGAAAATAGTCTGAACCTAGAAAATAGTGTATTTTGTATCAACTAATGCCAGGATCAAATATCATGACTTAACAGCAGGGTTAATATAGTCTTCAATATAGTCAACAAGTGTTGGCTCAACAGATGAACAGACTTTCCAATAAAGAGGTCCAGACATCAGACAAAAGAGACTCAGAATCCTGTTTTTCGACTAATCTATCAAGTTTCATTTCTCAATTTTCAGTCGTAATAATCAGAGCCGGTTTTAATTCAGAATTAATCAAAGATTATAAAAAATTTTGATCGAAATTATTACTTCATTTAAAGTCATCCCTCAGTGGAATGACATTCAAAACTGCATTTTTATATTTTTAAAGATAAGTATCAGAATTCCTTTCAATAAAATGACCAAGCTCATGATTTCTAAATCAGGTATCAATAATTTTTTCAAACTAATAATTATATTAATTAATGAAAAACCTGACAATTATTGTTAAAAAAGAGTGAAAAAACACTAATTATGAAGATATGGGGTCTGACTCTCTTCGGAGTAAGACTTGTATCACAAGAGAGGAGAGCCAATAGAAAAGGTTTTCATCATTAGCTACAGAACACATACACAGCACAGGACAGCACAGGGTATGTAATCAAACACCCGATCGTTGAATAGAAATCGCGATTATAGAGAGAAAAACGAGAGTCTCAGACAAACATCTGATGGCAAGCCTTAAACGAATCAAAAGATTTTCAAACCATTTAAATGTGATCTTCTGTTACAGTATTAAAGACTTTTAAGAAATACCTGAAATGCTTTCAAATTTAAGTTCAATTCAAAAGTGATTCTATACTTAGAAACTAAATAATTATATTTTATGTTTGAAGAAGAAAAGGCGTTGTTATGCCATTTAGAATGCCCATGATCATTCTCAGTGATATAGAATTTGACAAATCAAATTGAATCTTGAATTGACTCAATGATCAAAACCTATGCTGTGATAGCATTATATTTGACAATATGTGATCTGAAAGGAGATTTTAGCTCAAAAAATTCAAAATGTTTCCAGGTTATTCTTTTATCAATTGAAATATTGTTTGAAAATAATTTTGATACTCAAATGAATCACCTAAGATATTTTTTGACATGAGTATTTGAAACTGTAATAGTTTCCTCAAATACTCATAATTTATCAACAAATTACTCAATCATTTGTTTAGTGACTAAATGTTTGAGTCAAACAATTTGACAATTATTTTAATGTTTTATAAAACAAGTGTTTAATAATTGAAATCATTTTTTGTGTTTATTTTAACTGATAAACAATTGAAGGTCTGTTCGTCAGACCCTTTGAAATACCGATCAAATTATGACTTTAATAATAAAAGTCACGAATTTTCAGACAATGTTTTCAATTTTGTTAATTATTTTAATAAATATTGAGGGGAGTGTTGGTGTCCCACAGAAGCATGGTCAGTTGGCCAGGAAACTGGACGAATACTTTGGTACAATCAAATGTATGGCCAATATTTTCGAGGATATAATACCGGGTAAGTTTGCAATCAATCAATAACTGTAAATCAAAGCCGAAAATTGAGTTATGCTTGCTCAAAATCTATTGCATAATATGACATATGCCAATTGATAATCGTTACTTGATCATTGAAGTTAACTTTCCCAATAGATCACAAAAATTAAGCTTGAAAAGAGTTATCTCATTTTTAAAATCAGGTTTACCTTGCTCAATTAAGTGAAAAGCTTAATTACTTAATTACCCGAAAAATATAGAATTGAAACAAATTTTAATAACTTTTAATGTGATTGTGATCTGAAACGTGCATCGGATCATATAATTGACATTAGACGCTCTTGGCCAATTCAACATCTAATCAAACTAATCAAACAAAAGGGGAATCACAAGAAAAACTCGATTTTATTTTTGAAAACATCTGATAAGAAATATTTAATTTGCAATTATGTATGAAATAGAAGCAATATATTGACAGACCAAGGTCAGTTTGACAATTATTACGGCCAAGTTTGCATAAGAAAACGCCTAAACACAGCAAATTAACCTCAAAAAGTTAAGAAGGGAAGGGATGGCAGGTATGGGTGCAATTAACTTTCTCATTCTTAAACAGCGGTACTCCTTATGTGGAAAATGATGGCATCGCTTGAACTCAAAGTCACATAAAAAGTACTTTTCTTTCGGTATTTTATTTTACGTGAATTCCGATGAGTTTAACATAAATTGAAGGTTAAACTCAACATTCAATGAGAAATATAAAGCGTTTTCAAAACTATTTATTGTTCTCTTGATTTTAAATTCTAATATCAATATAAAAGCTAATCCGGGTATTATTCATAATTCAATTTTAATGGTTTACATAATATTGAATAAAATATTTTAATAAAACTTTGTTTCAAAATCAAGTTCTACTGAATTTTAATCTAAAGATAACTAAGCAAGGATGTTACTGTGATTCTTTTTTCATTTGGCGGCTATGTATGGCCTCCGGCACAGACTCACGTTTTTAGGGTATTGCTTCTTAGCTTATATCTGCACAACAGATATAAAAAGTGAATACTTTTCCAATAAAAATGATAAAAGGTGAGTTTAACCTTGGTTAGCTTTTCTCCGAAACAAATCACCTTCCAAAAGCAATTTCCAAGACATCTATTATTGATTGAAAATATAGTTTCCAACAAAAAGAAGAAAAACAGTAATAAAAACGAATTTAAAATTCAAAACAATATTTTCCTATATTTTTATCAGCGATTCAATTGATAAACACCTCATCTCTTGTTATGCATTGAATGGAGAAATACATAACAATTTTCTTCAATTGATTAATCAATTTTTTCAATTAAGTGCAAATACAGTTACCTTGAGCCTATAAAGTGAAGCTAATAATAACAATTTAGAATCACATCTTGTGATTAGAGATGAAAATAGAATAAATTAGTTGAAAACTCCGAATTGCTTTAAATGATCAAACTCATTGTTTTCGCACAAATTTCCTTGATCATTCGCAAAATATTTTCAATAACTACTCAATAATTTTTATTAACAATTGAATTACTTCATTGTTATTCAATGAATACGTTTTGTAATTTCCTTGTGATTAGAATAGAAAGGATGGGTTCAACAAAAATATAAGAAATGTTTTGATAATATCTAATGAAATGTCAATCATTTTGAGTCAATCGAAAGCATAAATATTATGAATACTATTCTCTGAATAAAATTCAAAATTCAAAACACTTTAAAAGTCAATTGTTAGCATCGTTTTAAAAAGTTAACAAGGTGAATAAACAAAACAATTACGTAGGATTGGCCAAAATAAATCAATTAGCTCAATTAAACAAGAGGCTTCATCGAAGTTATAAAAGTTCAAAAGGATAACTCAAATAACTCTTTTTTGATGAAATGCTCAATTATCATCATCTTTATAAGTTTCCCGTTACTAATTGCTTGATAAAAATCATCAGAAACTTGTGAATTCTAGTTTGATCAAGCTTGTTTACTATTAGGATATTGATTACAAGTATTTGAGTCAAAGTTCAATGTTTAGTGAAGTCATTGCAAATACAATACTCTTATGAAAAGTGAATAACAATTAATAAAAACAAACAAACGATTGAATTACTGACAAAAACTAAAACTTGAGAATAATTTTTCAAAACCACATTCTTTTATAATGTAATCAACACTTTTTTCAACCCGAATCAGTTTACAATCAACAACTCATGAGAGGATTTGCGCCAATGATTGCCAATATTCTCGAGAAAAATCGTTTTCAATGAATTTTATTGAAAAGTCATTGAAAACAAACCCAAGTATTCATCCGTTTGTTTGTTTCTTATCGGGAATTATGGCTTAAATACTGAATCAAAAGTTATTGATAGCGGATATCAATTACTTAACGTTAAGGAAAATTGAACTCATGCTCAAAGACTTGTCCTCTGATGCAGAAAATTATGCTTGTTACATAAAAATAAAGTAGTTTTCATGCTATACTGAGCACAAAATTGATATTATAATTCAAATTATTTGCCTTAAAACTGCTTACAATGTAATTCAAATCCTTGTTAAGCGTCTTATTTCGAGTAAAAATAAAAGTAAAATTTTAAATAATCTTGCTCAAATATCAAATAACTAATCAAAATTCCACGAAATGATCCATCACATGTTTATTTTGAAACAAGAAATATGATAGAATTGTTATCCAGCAAAACTTGTTATTTGTGAGAAGAGTTAGAGTTTCACTAATTATAAACATTTACATCAAATGGAATGCTTTCCAACTGTTTAGCAATACATTAGCACAGAATCAGAGGACAGTCACTGAAATCTGACTCCTGGTCTCTGAATCAGACGTCAAATGAAATGCAAGACTTTCTGTTGGGATATCTGTCCACTCAGTCAAACAAATCCATTGACTCTGACTCTAATTATTGAGAAAATGTCTGAAAAATATTTTTGATTTTCAATTCGTTTCAAATATTTTATTTTTGGTGTAATTCAAAGCAAAACTTCCGAATAGTCTCAAGGCTTAAAAAGTGATAACAAAAGTGTTTGGAAAAAAGTTTCTGAAATTGAATTACATTTTCAATACTGGGAATAAATATCACAAACTATGTGCTGATTATAAGTATGGTTATGCGCTCTTTAAGGGAGGGTTCGGGAGAGAGTCTCGATATTTGTCTGTTATCTTATATTTGTGTTGAGATGATTGCAATTTCAAATATAAGATAACAATTGCGACCATTAACTAAACAGTCGACTAAAAACCAGTGCTCTTTAGAGTGCATTAAAATGTGGTGTTCCGATTGAAAGGGAAGAACAAAAATGCTTTCAATTACATACTTTTGAATCAGTCTTTCATTTATTGTTTTCATTCATTCAATTTACTTATGAATTACCGTTACTTTTGATGACTTTAAAGAGTCAAAAGTGTTTTCATTTGTGATTTAAGTAATAATTCTCTGAATGTTGAGATTCAGTCGACTATAAACTCAAGTAAAAAGTTATTCAAATCAATAGAAGACATAATAATGAAGTTATTAACAAATCCCACGATTTTTAATGCCTTCAAACTTTCAATTGTATTGATATTTATGGTTTGTTTTGAGACTACCGGAGCCCACAAAAAGTATGGTCATTTTGCTCAAAAACTAGACGAATACTACAGTACTATCAAATGTATGGCCAATATCATGGAAGAAATGGCACCTGGTAAGCTAAAATTCGATGGTGAAATATTGAAACTCCTTTCTGAGGACAAGTTTCATCCAGACATGATTTTTTCTGTCGAATGATGTGATCCTAGAATTTCAAATGAGTTTACAATTTTGTGATATGACTACTCAGAATCGCATCTCAGATATGACTTCATAATGAACTTCGAGTTTTACTGATAACGGAATTCATAGATAATTTCCACCGAAAATAATTTGTATCTAATATTTAATATCAAAGTATGAATTTAAAGCAAATTGAACATGGGACTTATCTTTGCATTTGATCTAGCTAATTAGAAATTAGATTCTGGGGAAAAACCCTAAAAAGTTTTAAAAGAGTAACAGTTTTTTAAAACTTGTATTCAATTTGTTATAAAAGTATTGAAAACGAATTGTGAATTCAAACCGAAAGTTAAAAACACTATTCAATAGAGAGATAAAGACTTATTCAGGTGTTTCACGGATTTCAAGTTCATTTATTTAATTACTAAAAGGATTTAATTATGAGAAGAATTTTTTTGCCGTTTCCTTCATTGTCTGACTTAAGAGGTAAGCCTAAGTAATTGCCCGGAGCTATAGCACAGCACTTTCTTTAATACCTCATTTATGCCGTCATTTCACTAATTGATTGCCATTTCTATTGAATTTACAAAATTTAATAGAAAACTATCTAATAAATTACCAAGGCACATTTGTTAATAAAATAATTACAGTAATATTTTGAATTTATTTTCATTTGTGAATAGATTTTTAATTGGGTTAAGAGTTAACAAAACTATTCTAGATGAAATTATGACAGATAGTCAAATGCATTGTTCAGATAAATCTTTTCAAGTGTTTTGATTAGTTTAAAGTCTCTCTAAACTAATCATCAATAAAAGTGATTTAATAAATGATGATCAAGGTAGTTCAATAAACAATCTGTCAAAGTGAGCAAGCATGATTTAATTTTCAATTTGAAAATTTGGCCATCAATACTTTATCATGTTAATTTTGTTTTTGCAGAGTACAACACAATGGTTGTGTGCTGTGGTGTGTGGCTAATGCACGACTGGTTGGGAACTAAGGTTCTCGACAACTGTTATGAACACAATTACCATCAAATCAATAATATGACCCAACCCTTTGTCAAACACATGGAAGAAAACTGTTACGACTATCCGAGAGATTCATTCAATTGCAAGCTCATGATTATAACCCCGATATTTATTTTGACTGTAATTCTCATTTTACTGATTCTTCTGAGTCTCTGTGCGATCGTTACCTGCTTTCGACTCAAACGTCTTCAGCGATACCACGAATATCAGACCTCTCAGGGCTTCGACTCTTCCGGAACTGAGGAGACCACAGACGCCGATCCCAGTCTCGAGAAGAAGAAAGCACTCGATGTTTGATTACCTGTCCTGTGCTTTAAAACTGTCCCAGTGCAATAGTGACCTATTTAAGTTTAATATAAAATATTGTAATTAAGTGTCGGATCAGTTGCCATAAGTTTAGACAACGATTGCACCCAAACCTCACTTTTCCTGATAACGAGTCAATCATTCTGTGCCAATGACGAGGAACGGGTAGCCATAATTCGCTCCAATCCGTTCCTCGGTAAAGTTACCTTACTCAAAATGTAAATTATTGAGATGAAAATTTCCATTTTTAGCCTTGCTCATTTATTACCTTAAAACTCATGACAAATAATATTAATTGAAATGTCATTCACTTGTTATTCAGAGGTATTTGAGTGTAATTTTATTTCATGTTTTTTACTCAAAATTAAAGACAAAACAATAATATAAACGTATTTTTCGTTTAAAAGAAACAAAACCTAATTTGTATATCAAGTCATCGATTGAATACATATCTAAAGTGTTTTCCATAACACAAATCGACAAATATTTTGATCAACATTTCTGTGTATAAACTTTTTTTGTATAAGAGATTAGTTACATATAATGTATCACTCGATCATCACTTATATTCAAAACAAAACTTATTTCAAAAAAGAAAAAAAAGACTCAATTTTTCGAATAAAACGGTTTTCATTCATTTCATTCAACTCTTACTACAATTTTGTCCAACAGTTTCAAAGAGATGGTTGTATTCCATGAGATACTCATCAAATTGGGTGACATTTAATTAATGGCATCAAATATGAGTCAACTCATTAAAGACATGTTTAAAGCTAAGTGATTAAGATTGGAAATCATCGAATGTAATCTTCAATAATTAAAATTTAAATGAACCTGATAAAAATCAAATGAGATATCAATTAATTTTATTACACTTTACCAACTTTTTTGTAGAAGAGCAAGGTATTTTTCTTCAAATATTTTTAGTGAACTAATGAATGAATTATAATGAATGTGTTGGGAATGTGTTGGCTATGATTTACACAACGGGTGGGCAAAAGGCGATTCAACTCATGTTTCAAATAATTTATCAAAAGATTATTCAAATCACTTTTCAGTCAAAAGTTACATAATCGTATGTTGACAGCTAAGAGCAAGGTCAATATTCTTCATTCAAAGTGGAGAGTACTGGGATCAACATGTATTGGCGCTCCATCTGTTTGTCTCGATTACAAAATTTAAAATTCTTGGACTTTTCTCAAAGAAGTTTTGGTTTTGAAGTTAAGTTTTAAATAAATTCAAAACCAAAAATATGAGCAGGGTAAAATAGGATTAATTTATTAAAATTTAATGAATCAAGTATTATACAGTCAAAACATAATCAAAATATAATTCTATGCGTTTTCTCACAAAATTCATTTTCGTTTTCAATCATTTTTTTATCGGTTTTAAGAAAAGTATTGATTTTGAAAATCAGTAAAAATATAGTAAAGGCTTTCAAAGCGATACAAATGAGAACCAAATTTAATAAACTATTGTAAAAATTTTGGCCCTCGATATCAAACTCATGTAAAACCAGGGAAATTGAATTCTCGTCACATCTTTGAAAACCATAAATACTAATAATGATTAACTCAAAGGAATACTTGAAATAAGACAATTGACTCAATGCCTGGAGTGTGTAATGAGTCTTTTTCATGGGTATGAGTACATTACCAAGCATATTCATATGGAATACAATGATAACCGCTAAAGTCATCGCCATTTTCGGGTTTTTCGAGAAAATTATGGCAGATATTTGAGCCAAGCTTTGGGTGCAAAGAGTTACCATTATGCAAACGAGGTAATAAACAAGGTTAATTCTCAAATCACTATAAAAGCTCATAATATAGCAAAAGAAGACCATAGAAATTGTATCGGGGATGAAGTCAGTAAGTGATCTTGCCCAAAAGTAAGCACCAACGCTATACCAGCCTAAATGCGAAAATTTCAATTAATTTAGCTAGTTGATCGTGAAGAATGACCTTACCATTTTTAGATTCATTCTTCAATTGGTTGAAGTCATGGCAAAAGTTGACCGAAATATTGATGACAACAATAATCGACAGAAATGTCACAAAATAGAAGTTATATCTAATATTGTCTTTCAAGAGGTGTTCTTCAGTCAGAGCCTCAAGAGTTTGATTACAGCCAAAAGTGAAGTCAAGTTCCAGACAGCCGTTGGGTCTAATCATTTCTGGGTTTACCATTGATTTAAGAGTTAGAATAAAAATCTGGTAAATGAGGAAAAGCATAGCCAATGACTTCCAGTTACAGATGTATTTGTGTCTCATTGTTCTCTTCAGCAGATAATAGAAGTCAATTAGAGTAAACCTTTGGGTCGGATATTGATTGATATTGATTTGGTGGAGATTTGGGTCATCTCTGACGGCTTTGAAATCAAATTTCGACAAAACTATCATTTGTTTGATTTTTGGATTATTCTCTTCTGAACTCAATTTCAGCAGTTTTTCAATCGGGACCTCATTTTGATGGCAATCGATATCGCAATCGGAGAGATGTTGTCTCAATTTGAGTGGATTCCCAGAATAGACACAAACTCCTCCTTTCGCTAAGACATAGATTTTATCAAACTTATGGAAGAGAGCGTTGTTTGGCTGATGTATTGACACAATTGTTGTCATCTCATATTTCCACGATATTTCTTTTAGCAAAGACATTAACTATACAAATAAACTAATTAATCAAGGTAATTATAAAATGAAAAACTTACATGTTCAGCAGCATTGCTGTCCAAACCACTCGTCGGTTCGTCAATACACAAGAGATTGGGTTTTATAAAAGAAGTCAATTCAGATGCGATCACTATTCGCTTCCGTTCCCCTCCACTACATTTCTCGACCCTATTGTTCGATATATCACTGATTAATAGCTTAGACATCAAGTCTTCAATATTTTGATTGTGAGTCAAATTCATAATTATTTGGGAATTCTTCAATTTTGAAGCATATAATAGATGTTGTCTTACAGTCAGCCCTTCCATCAGATGTTCAGAAATATTCTGAACAATAAAACATGTTTTCAATCGATTTCTAGAATTCAGTGAAATAATTGACTCTTCACTCAAGCCATTAGCGATGCGTCCGTTCAGACACTTCAAGAAAGTAGTTTTTCCCGCACCGGAGGGTCCCATAACTGCATTCAAACTCTGGGTCTGAAAATAACCACAAATATTGTCCAACAGTTTAATGGATTCGCTTTTTAACGGAAATTTCTTCACATTATAAGAGAGATCACTCCATCTGATCATAACTTCCCTGTCCTTAGGTATTTCATTAAAATACTCTTGGTAATTATTATTATGAACGAAATTATGTCCATTCATCTCAACATCAGTTTCAGAGTCGTTTATCGAAGATTTATGACTGCATTTGATTTTGTATTTTGTTTTCAATGAATTCATTGAAATTAGGTTTGATTTTAACGAAAACACAATTAACTCAATAGAAGTCAAAAATATGACATAAAATGTTAGTCTAAATATATATTTGTTCAAAAGGTTGTCCTCGTCTTCCAAATCGTATTCAATGAGTACTTTTGATCGATACCCGGGTGAACACCGCCCCAACCCGTATACAATTATCAGCAATGAATTGAAATTATATCTCAAATAATCGAATTCCGTAAAAATATTGAAAATGAAGTTTGAATTTTCAATTTTCAAGATTACATTATTGAACAACACTTCCTTGATTATTATGAGCAAGGCAATGAAAACTCCAAGATCGTTATCTTTTGAGAATATTGTGCCAATTATCGAAGCCAGACATCGGTTTATCATGAAAGTTAGCAAGACAACTAATGAGAAGTTCCAAAACTTCTTGGAATCACCGAATTGGTCGGTAATGAACTGCATCGTCAAGACATACAAAATGGTGTATATTATTATCATCGATGTTTCAACGATAGCTTTTGACCAAAAAAAGCACCCTGAGCTGTACCAATCTAGGAAAAGTTTTAAAACTATTATTGTGTTCAAGGTTGGCTAAAATTAACAGGTCACACATAATTTGATCTGAGGTCTGCATAATATAAATGGTCAGTTTTATTTATTCTTGTCCTTGAACAACTAGTTTTATCAATGGAATATTAAAAGTATATAAATAAATAACAATTAGTATAAGCTTGCTAAGTTTTCAAGTAATATAAACCCTAAGAAACTTAATCAAAGTTTTGTATCAAATGTCAAACATATGCCTATTTATCGCTTAGAGAAGAGCAAAGTAAGAAAAATGCTTCATTTGTTAGCATGCTAAGTTGGCTCATGTTTGACACTCTTTCAATGTTCAGTTTTTTGTGTTAAACTAAATGAAACTCAATTTATTTTGAAGTGTTTTCCATCAAATAATTAATGGTTTTTATGTTAAAACACTTTAATTGAAAGCAATCAACGAATCTATTGATAGTGAAAGTCAAGGAGTACTCAATTGGAAGGACGTCTGGAGGATCTCAAAAACTTGTTGTCAAGTATTTAACTCAAAAGTAAGTCTTTTGTTCAACAAATTTCGCCATGCTCACAGATGACCATGAACAATTATAGATAAAAATCAATGCAAAAACTTACAATTCTTGTGCTCTGAGGCAAATATTTTCATATCGTTAGCATAACTGACGACAAAAGTCAATAATTGTATAATAGATGCGAATATAATGAGAGTACAGGTGAACAAAATGTTGTAGTTTATGCTGGAATCACGCACTTTCAATTGGAGACAGCTCAATTCTGATAAGCTATTCAATTGGAAACAACTGTCGTTCTCTGTAATATTGACCGAGGTAATTGTTTTGAAACAGAAAATTATCAGAACTATAAACGAAATGAATTGCTGTATAACTGATTTGAAGTTTGATATATAACTTCTGTGAAAAAGTCTTAGCAAAAGGTACCAGAAGTCTAAACAACTGAACCTCTTGTAGACAACATTCAGCCCATTGTTCATTGGTTTTAGTTGTTTGCAACCATTGATTGATCTTTTGGTCAATTCATTTGTTTTATCGCATAATTGTCTGACATTTTTGTTTTTAATTCCATCGAAACTGACTTTAATTAAGACTTCGATCGGCACTTGATTTTGATGGCAATCAATATCACAGTCAATGAGATGCTGTTTGATACCTAAGGGACAGCCAGAGTAGACACAAACCCCTCCTTTAGCCAAACAGTAGATATTGTCGAACATATAGAAGACATCGCTATTTGGCTGATGTATAGACACTATTGTAGTTATTTTGTATTCAGTTGTTAATTGTTTGAGGCATTGTATTACCTAATAAATAATAACAATGATGAGCAAGGTCAATATTATATAGTGACTATAGTCTATATTTATTATAAGATTCTTAGAATTGAAAAACTGACGTCTATTTTATAAAACACTAATCCTCTGTATTTTCCAATTTGAAAAAAAACACATTTACATCCTCTCGAATATGTCATTTATCCTCGATACTTTTAATGTAAACAACTCGTAAATTATTGATAAATAATTTTAAATTCAAATTATTAGAAAAGTTTTGGAAAATTTGATTACTAACAGGAAATCTCATGATTTGACAAATAAGGAGAAATCTTTACTAATCTTTCTATGCGTTATCAAAAACTAACCGAGTTCAAATTTGACAACATATTTAGATGTTTGTTGTTTATCACTGATAAAGTATCAGAAAAATAATCTCAAGGAAAGTCAAAAATCAAAATCATATCTCAAAACATATAAACATATTTCGTGAGAAAAAAAATTACAAATGACTGACAAATGACTGACCACTTCTGCTGCGTTGCTGTCGAGTCCTGTTGTGGGCTCATCGATGAACAATAGGTTCGGTTTCTTAATAGA
This sequence comes from Tectocepheus velatus, assembly GCA_034700625.1. Lineage (NCBI taxonomy): Eukaryota > Metazoa > Arthropoda > Arachnida > Sarcoptiformes > Tectocepheidae > Tectocepheus > Tectocepheus velatus. The sequence continues at coordinate 45,373 of JAQIXV010000120.1, forward strand.
AGTCAACTCAAGTCCGAAGCAAATCCTCTTAATCTGACCGCCACTGCATTTGTCGATGCGATTCCTCTTAATGTCTGATATCAATAATTCTGGCAATAGGTCGGACACAATCTTTTTGTGGTCGACACCACTTTCTCCGCTATTCTTCAACTTTGATGAATAAGTGAAGGCCTGTTCAACAGTCAGATCCTTTAGAAGCCTTTCCTCTTGATTCTGATGAATGAAAATTTGTCTGATTTTCGGACCATTTTCGACGAAAATTTGTGACTCATCGCTGAACCGATACTTTCGGCTCCCATTCAAACACTTTAAAAGAGTAGACTTTCCGGAACCGCTCGAACCCATCAAACCGTTGATAGAATTCTTAATAAAACTTCCGTTCAATTCATTTAAAATTGTTTTATCCTTTTTTGAAGAAATTGGACAAACGGAAAGTTTGATCCAAGCTATTGATATTTTCTCATTCATTTTAAACTTAGTTGATTCACACAATTCTTGGTATAAATAATAACTAACACAACGTTCACATCAGATGTACATCGGATTACATCACAGAACAAGAGCTGAATGAACACAATTCACAGTCAGACGAATAATTTATTACTTGATAATTGAGTGTCTTTTCAGAGTCTATTACCACATCTAATGAGAAATAACTAGAGTTTACTGATAACGACATTGAGTTTGAATTCAGGGTCAAGTGATTGTAATCGGAATAACCAAGTTTACGTTCGCAATAGAGATGGGAAAACATTGCAGTATAACCGGAATTCATTTAAAGTGAAACCAGAAAAGTTAATTACAAAAGTTTTTAAACTACTTAACTTGAATAATTTAAAGAGCATAGTTCCTAATATTGCATAAGAGTGAAACTACCTTGCTTCCAAAATGGTTTATCAATATTTAACAACTCTTATTATTATTGATAAAAACGAATTTAAATCCAATTATTATTTTTTTCATTTTTTGGGAAATTTTTTCCTTTGAATTGTTTTTCAAGTAGTGCTTCAAATGTATTGATTGAAAAGTTGTTTCGATAACTTAACTATAAATCCTCAAATTAAATAACTTTATGCGCTAAACATGTTCAAACTGGTTGCGAAATGTGACCTTGCTTAATTAAGATTAATACCATTGAAATAAATAATTGATTTTATTCCAAAAAAAATATCTTTAAAATGTTTATAAAATTGAATTTCAAAAGCAAGACATTATAATTTCAAAAATACATTTTAATTATATTTTGCTTGTTTGCTCATCTCAACAATTAATGAATTGAGCAATTTTTCAGTCGATAAATATGGCAAGAAAATTATGCATGGTTAAACATAAACATAAACAAATTAATAATTAAATTAAATGACAAAAACAACTTAAAATTCATTTATAAAAAGAATTGTTTAAATCAAAATTTAAATTTGATTAGACGTCAATTGTTAGGTCCTATGATTCGGTACTTTTTTTCTCGGTTGCAATTTAAGCTGTTTCACTGACTGACCAGTCCGACCAGACTAATTTGTACTGGGTTACGCAAAAACTTATGGTCGCGAAGAATTAAATCCAATTTAACTCCTGTTTTGTCCAAACGTTTGTCTAAGCCTTCGAGAGTCACGTCTTTGGTCTCAGAATTTTGTTCAGAGTCTGACTCTGGTTCAGGACTGGGTCTCAAATGAATGCCTAAATCCTTGATATGTTGGTCACATTTTTGCTCCATTTCCTCGAACTTTGAGCGCAAGTCCTTAGCTTTTCGTTTGATATGTTCATGACTTCTGATGGTCTGCTTAAGATCTTCGGATAACTTTTCCTTTTCTTCTTTGAGTACATAGTTTTGAGTGATTAACAAATTATTAGTCGCAAACAATTCTCGTCTGATTTCTTTCATTTTATGTTTCAATGCATTGTATTTGTATTCAATGTCTTGTAATTCTCGGATCCTTTTATCCAACTTTTTCTTATCGTCATTCAGTTTCATCTTTTGTCCCTCAAGTGTCTGAACCCGAATCGAAGTCTTTGTGTGACCACTCGTATTGTGAGGCTATCGACAAATCAAATCAAAATCATTTGAAAACAACAGAACTGATTAATAGTTACCTGATCTGGACATATATGACGAGCCATTGCAAGTGTTGACCCTCTGAGACCACAGTCGTTAGCGCAATACTCTTCAACGTCTTGAGGGACATACACAGCTGAATGGACTATATTGTCCAGGTCAAATTGATTGACCCTGCAAATGGGACATTTTACGACTCGGCTTTTATTTGAGACCATATAACCGATTATGCATTGATAGCAAGCGATGTGAGGGCTTCCGCGTGATTTGGGTACCTCTCCATTAGGACTGACCACTGCTTTTGGCGTACATTTGAAGGGGTTTACGGCCGAAGAGAAACAAATGCAACACTTGATTACGAAATTATTATATTTGTCGCCGACTTCTAAATTCAACGCTGAAAGCATTGAAAACGTATTGTCTTCCTGTCTGTCAATCAGAGCGAGGGTTTTGAGTCGTTGCGAATGTGCCCTTATTTTTGGGTTTTCTTCGTATAAATGTTGTCGCGCGAGAACCAGCATTTCCTTCTGTTCATCATCCAGTCCATCCATTTTTACGCTGACCACGACAATTAGATAGATAAAAACAATTATTAGATAATTGAAAACTTTGATTTTAAATTGAACAAAAGAACAATTAACTTGTAAACTTACCTTGCTAACAAATCTTGACTACTAGAATACAATATGTGTCTATTTGTTAGCACTGGTCAGTTTTGGGACAGTAGTAGATATTGTAATTTTAATTAAACAATTCATGTGTTTGTGTACTACCTGTCCGCGAAAGGGTAGGTCTTCCATCTATTTATTGCTCTCTATCTCAGAAGGAAATAGTCTTGTTATGAGAGTAGAGCCCTTCTCAGCGCACAATCTTATGAATTGAATGTTTGATATCCAAACGAAATCACATAATGTTCTTCACTCACATATTTTAACGCTAAAACTTCTGTAACTCTCTGCTCTATGTGTTGTGTATATCGATAGTAAACAACAATCTATGACTCATTGAAACAAAATCCGGAAAATATTTGATTCGCTAAAAGTTTTTAAACATATTTTGCGGAAAAAAAGTTCAAACATTTGGACAAAAACTTTATTTTGATAAAAATCTTTTTGAGTTTTGAAAATAACTTTTACTTTTAAAAAACATTCAACTTTTGAGAAACTCTTGAAAAATTTGAAATTTACTTTTGATTTGACTTTGTTTTGATTTTGACAAAGAGTTGAATAAAATAGATTAAAATAAGACACAAATGAAATCACATTTTGTTTAACAATTGATTCAATACTTTAGTACAGAAATACTTTATAACTTTGATATATTTTAGGACAATATTATCTGACCAGGATTGATTGATTAACTTATTATCAATTATATAATTTTATTTTAATTTAATCCCTAAATTCAATTTTGTTTGCAATTGTTTTTAAATCCAATAAAACTGAATACAAACTCACATAACATATAAATCTCTCAATATTTTTGGGTATTTTCAGACCAATTAATTTAACATGATAATCAATATAAAATGTGCGTGCTAGAAGACAGCACAGCTTAATAAATAACTAAATGGAATTGATTTATGGAAAACGAGTATAAAATTCTTATAAAAAGTTGAGAATAATTTTGATTAAAAGGAATGACTTCTCTGTCTTCCCTGCCTTACAATCTGGTTGTAACCCGAATAAGTATTATTACCCTGAGTATGATTACCCGTTTGGGTACCTTGCTCAGTCAATACTGAATTACTGCGGCGGAGCTGTTCTTCCAATTGTGTAATACGTATCTTATAATCGGAAACAATGAGATCGAGGGTTGACTTCCAATTATTTTCAGTTCGATCGAGACTTCTCTGTATGCCGTCCAGAGTGAGGTCCGGGCCATCAGTTTTGTCACCGTTTTCTGTGTCCGGATCGCGATTTGGCCTAAACTTAATGCCCAACTGTTTGAGGTGTTGACCAAAAGTTCGCTCCAATATATCGCACTTAGTCTTCAACTTTTGTGAAAACTTTTTAATATATTCTCTGTTTCTGAGAGTCTGTCGGATATCTTCGGCCAACTGTCCGTTTTGTGACTCCAGTTCTGATATTTGTTTCATCAAACTATTGATGACTTGATTGGCTTCGACCAATTGTGAATTGAGCTTGGTCCCCTCATCCATAAGTTTGTTGTAGTGCTTTTGCAATTCCTCCAACTTATTGAACCAAACGCGGCAACGTAGCCAGCACCTTTCTGTATTGTTCCTTAGCTCTTCCTCTTGGTCCTCAAGGTTTTGAACCTTAAGGGACTGGAGTGTGTGTCCACTCATTTTGCGAGACTATCGACAAAATCAAATCTAAATTAAAGTAAAAAACAAGAAAAGAGTCGAACCCTTACCTGATAGGGACAGATGTGATGTGCCATTGCAGTGGTTGTTCCCCTCAATCCGCATAAATTACTGCAATAGACTTCAATTGTTTGTGGAACAGTGATATCTGCATAGTCTAAATGAGCAAGGTCTATTTTATTGACTCTACAATAAGGACAATCAATGGCACGTTTTCCAAGTTTACGCATATAATTAGTTATACACTGATAACAGAATACGTGGAGACTTTCCGGTGGTTTTGGGTTTTGTTCTTCGGGACTCACCATTGGTTTGGCACAACATTTCATTGGGTTTATGGCCGGCGTATGACATATGCAACAGAGCTGGAGATCCTTTGCCTCCAGTTTGAGGGCCGATACCTGTTCTTCATAATTGTTTTGCTGTCGCTTCACCTCATCGATGGAAAGCCTTCTCTCCGAAAATTGTGTCCCAAATGCAGGGTTTTGAGTGTAGGAGTGACTGCGCATATCGGCCAACAGTTTGTCTTTACCCATTCTCACCTGAGCAAGGTAAAGGTAATTCATTCAAAAATTGTCTTCAAAATGACCTAATTATAAGATGGCTGTCCACTACGCATCTTAAGGCATCACTGGGTATAAAAATATGCCAGATTATTGAAATAACGAAACTACATATGACAGTCAAGCTAACTTGCTAAATTAATTTTTACTTAAATCAGAATCACTTAATAATAACAAAAGAATATCAAGAATTTCGATACAAAAAATAATTTGACTTTGAATTTAACGAAAACAAAGGATTCATTTGTTCAATTATAAACTTACCTTGCTACTTTATAATTGTCTATCAACAAGAACGTTTTATATATTTATCAACTCTTGTCAATTAATTGAGGCACAGGTATCGGTGTTTAAAGAGCGCATTGAATGCTATTTGATTTGAGTTAGAGGGACGGCACTTGTGTTTGTATCGGAATGTCAGGGAATGTGTTGTGAAAGTGGAGAGACTTAAACACAGGAAATATGGGTCTAACAGAAGGTGGGCTCAAACTCTTCTCCAAACTCCACTATATCTATATAGCGGTTCCCTCTTCACTCTCTATTTAAGAGACGAAAATCTGAATGATCCATGGTGAATATATGGTGAATATACCAATAATAATGTATGGTCAATTTTTTTTCGGCTTTGAGACTTGACGTCACTGACGTCTGAGACGCTTATGACGTCTATGAGAGCGCACACTCTGTCTGCGAAACACCTGAAAACATCAGATGATTTTAAGCCGCAAAAAGTCACATAAAGCGCTTCCGTTCAATATCTTAACCTTAGACGTCATTAAACATCTCTACTCTATGTGTTGTGTTTGACGATAGCAGACAGCAATCAATGACTCATTGAAACAAAATCCGAGAAAACATTTGATTCGCTCAAAGTTTTTAAACAACTTTTGCGAAAAACTTCAATTATATTCAGGCAAAAACAAAAATCAATTGAAAAATTAACCATGCTCACATGATAAAACACTCAAAAACAAACACAAATAAAACAAAAACTTTTTTCTCAAAAAATGAAAATTTATTCAAAAACAAAAAATAATTCAAAATTATTATAATAATTCATTTAATAACTCAATTAGAGAATGAGCATGGTCAAAATAATCTCATTAACTAAGAATTAATTAATTAATAATAATAATAATTAAGACAAAAGTCTATAAAATTTGGGAAAATATTGGAAATAATAAGAAAATAATAATAATTTAAACTTAAGTTTAAGAATCAAAACAAAATATTTGTCGAAAAAGTGTGGAAAACAATACTGAATATGAAATCAAATGAAATATTTGAGTCAATGTTTTCTACAAATGGAGAGAAATACATAATTTCGATAAAAATGAATTCATTATAAAATTGAAAATCATTTCATAAAATAATTGCATAAATAATAATATTATTAATTAATTTAATTATAAATATATTTGTATTAATGGATTTGTATTATCAGGAATTTTAATGGTATTCAGTCAGAACTGTGACATAGGGGTCACCTCCTCGTCAGATGTGTCCGATCCCGTCGACGCCGCCCTCTCTTGTGAACTATTAGTCGAAGAGCTTTGACCAAAGAGTGAGCCGAGAGAGGGTACGTCCGAATAGTTATCAGTTTGTGACCAATCACTTCGTGTGCGAATGTGTTCAGCGGTTGAGGGACCGTCTCCTCGACTATACAACAGAACATTGAACTCATGAGTGAGTCTTTGATTGACGTCTAGCAGTTCCTGTACGCGAGTCTTGTAATGTTTAGCCAAAAACTTGAGGTTTCGCTTATATTTACTGACCGTTTCCTTCAACTTGTCGTTCAATTTGGTCAGCATTTGTTCCAATTCCTGATTAGAATCTCTGAGATCTTGATTACAGGCCTCCGATCCCTCCAATTGAACTCTCAATTGATTGGATTCTTCCATCAATTGGTCGTTATTTGATTGCAAATCGAGTGAATATCTTCGCCTCTGATTATAGTGGTTGAAGACGTCTCTCATTTCACTCTTCATTCTCTCAACTTCTCGATTGAGGTTCAAGTTTTGTGCCGCAAAATAGCTAAGAATATTAGCATTACGTGAGTGTCCCACTTGAGTATAGCTCTGTAGGGGACAGATATGGTTAGCGATAGCCAAAGGGCTGCCCATAACTCCGCAATTGTTAGGGCAGTGGACGACCAGTTTCTCGGCCTCTCGTATGATATGTTCTTCAGGAAAGACCAGATTTTCTAAATTAAACTCATTTTGCTTACAATACGGACAATCAAAGCGGTCGCTGTTTATGACGAGCATATATTTTCCGATACAATTATAGCAGCAGAGGTGCTGAGCGCTGCCGCTTTGGCTCCCGTTTTGGCTGTTCATCGGTGATGTGCATCGATAGGGGTTTATTGCCGGCGACAGACATATCACGCAATTCAGTTCATAACGTAAGTCACGTAAAGGTGTTATACATCGCGAGTGACTGCTGTCCCACAAATCGTCGCCATCGACAGACGCCTGTCCTTCGCTGACGATGGATATACTGGACGGACGTCTCTCGCGTACAGTTATCTGTTCCTCGTCGGGGGCTCTCGACTGTTGCAGTTGTAGCACAAGGTATTGGTCAACAGCCGGGTTCGGGACATAGGTATGACTTCGGACGCGTTGCTCCAAATTGTTATCCATTTTTCTAAATAATTAACAAATAATTACTAAACATTTGTTTTTATTTAATTGTCAACTAAAACTAATTGTAAAAAATATAGGAAAGGCTGCAAAACATAGAATCCCATAACGTATGGACAGTCCTCTCAAACTCAAAACTCGAGGACTTCTCGAAAATATCAAAAAATATTTGCAAATAATTTTTCGATAATTAAATAAAATTTTGTTTACATTTTAATAAATAATTTGCGACACTATAACCTTGATAATAACCCAGTTATCATTAATTTAAAATAAAATCAAAAATAAATTTAAAATTTTAATGAAAAGACATACGAAATACATACGTTTGACGTTTGAAACTGTTTGAGGCACTTATTGAACACTATTGAAGCTCGAATAAAACTGAACTAGTTATTGATCGACTACGACTAGGTCAGGACGAACACAATGACTGATAACCGAAGCGTAAATGACTGATATGTTAATCGGTTATTAAAAGTGACATCAAATCAAACGATAAAATGTTGAGCGATTAGACACTCATTTAAAAGTGATTGCAATCCTATGTTTACACTCAATGCAGTGCTTCTCAGGTGAAGGACTCAACTTCAAGTGAGTCAATCAAGTGAAGGAAATACTCTTTATATATCACTTTCTCAGTCCTCTCTTATATATAACATACTCTCAAAAAGACTTTGCAGTTGTCTTTAAGAGCATAACTCGCTATTATAGTAATAGCCTCACGAAAACTGGGAATACTTGATGACAAGTGTTTGACTCTCACTCCTTCTCTTACCTGTTGTGCCAAAGACTCTCCTTTTCAATGAATGGGAAAGAGTTTATACCAGAGGTTTATATACGAATTAAACTAATTCTTTATATAAACTGGAAATTGATCTATCAAAATATATCTAATCAAGTTCAACTTTCAGAGCTTTCAGAATATTCTTTCAATTAAATATATCGGAAAATTTTTTTTTTATGAAAGACACGGATATGAGTCTCATTATGAGAGATGATGAGGGGATGACTTTACGTATGATATGGACTAACCACTAACCACTCAAAACTGAAAACTCGTTTCACAAATATATGACTCAAGGAATTGAATTGACAATGGAATCACTTGACTGCACACAACTTAGTTAACATATTAACTTAACATCAGAAACACACCATCTAATGACATCTTACCAGACATATGAGATAACACCTGAGTGAGCCTTCAATAGAGTTGAATAGAGCATGATGCAATGTTGCAATCATGAAATATTGGAATTCTTGGCTCTATATTAATTGCTATAACTTACAAATCACCTCATTTAGTTGGGCGTGTCCTAAATCACCAGTCAGATGAGCAAGGCAATTGTCAGCTCATGTACGATAGTTATCAAAGTTACCATAACATAAAAAATGTTTTGTACATAAAATTCTAAATTAGATTATGATCTTGATTAAATAATATATGATATAATATATGATCTTGATAATAACTGGATACAAATTTATTGTTATTCAGTTAAAAGTTACAATTTATCTCATATTTAACAAAAATATGAAATTATTTTCATTCGATGTTATGATTCGTTATCTGACTCGTCATCACTCTTTTCATTATCTGAATCCCTTTCCCCATCCCTTTCCCCTTCTCGTTGTCTATTATCTTTTATATCGGTAACACATTTGCCATCAGAACAAATGGTACCGTCGGGACAGACATCATAAGCATCTAAACCACTTCTTCGGCGGCAAATGAACAGCATATCGATAGGACAGTCGTCACCAATCATTTTACTGCCGCAATGGGGGCCCCGTCCTAAGCCTGAAGGGCACCGGCATTTGAAACGCCTTCGACAGGGATTTCCTTCATTCGAAACAAAATTACGATAATTACAATGAAACCAATGAACAGACACTAACTTCTTCTGGCTCTCTGTGTGACAGTAAACTGATCTGTACATTCGTATTTATCCTTGCATTGCATCAATAGTTTAGGACTACTTCCCTCATTGCCGTCCCCACAGAAGTACATGTGATTCGGTTGACAATCGTTGTTACCGTTCCTTCTGTTGAGTTCAGTCCCACAATACTCTCCTCTGACTCTTGTATTACATAAACACTCTTCCGATGACTTCTCGATAAAAATTATTCCAAAAACAATCAATAAATTCAATAAAAACAATGTTTTAGTCATTATATCAATTAAAACATCAGTAAAAGTATTGAAACAAAATTCAATCAAAAAGACTAAGAATTCAATCGAACGAAGAGTTTTTATTCTGAGCGAAAACACCGTGAAAAACAATTCCCAGAAATACAATCAAACCTTCAAATCGACAAAAATAGGCAAATTATTTCTTAATAACAAAAATTTTCTCGATTATTGTTATCGTGCATAACATCCATCAATTATTTTGTGTTCAATGAGTTGAGACCTTTGTGTGACTTCGAGCAGATCCACAGAAAAACAAATCAATAAAAACATTTAAAAAGCGTTTAAACGATAATTTGTTTATTGATTTCGAAAAGACGTCAAAAGAATTGAATAAAAATCTAATAAATGATCGAAAAAAGTGACCAAAACTCAAACGAATCACTCATTTACTCCGCACTCAAACCGAATGAAATCAAAGACTTTAATATTAGAGTCGTTTAGATATTGAGAGACAGTTATGTCTTCATCGAAGACGAACTCCTGCTGTAAGAGAGCAGTCGGCCCGTCATCTCCCAGTCCTTCGGCACCGGCTTTAGGTTCAATCGTCAGCGGGTTTAACCCAATTATGTGTTGCGCTAATTGTTTACCGATTTCATCGACTTCTTCGTCGGTTTTTGTCACGTCTTCGTTGGACTCATTGATAATCGGACCTAAAAATTGATACAAAAATGAGATAACAAGTGAAGAGACCTTTGATTTCGAGGATTAAATACCGGCTTTCAGTGCAATAATGGTTCCATACTTTCCCAAAAGGACGGCCTCATCGGTGGCCGGCACTCGACCACCGACTGCATGGCTATAACCAATGAGTTTGACTTCGGAATCATTACCGGTACTGACCAGACATGCCTTCGATAGGCGTATATTTTCGCCCAACTTTCCGATGGCGTCGACCACCAGTTCGGGACAAAAAGAGGACAACTGTTCTCCAGTGAAGAACCATTTGCTGACAACTGCACCGCTATCGAAGTGCTGTCCGCCAACGGCATCGGCACCGTTAGGCCTGCGTTCGGCCAACGATTTGGTCAAAACTGTGGCCAATTCGGTGAACAACTGATTTCTGGCCACAAAATCTGTTTCGCAATTGATTTCTAACATCGCAGCCATTCGTTTGTCTGCAGACCTGAAGACACCGATGAGTCCCTCAGCGGTGGCTCTTTGGCTGACCCTCTGAGCCCTTTCCCATCCCTGTTTGGCCGCCTCTGCCCTCAGCCACTGCTCAGCCTTTTCGATGTCCTGAGAGTGTATTTCGAGAGCCTTTCGGCAGAGAGTAAACGCATAACCGGTTTTACGTCGGAGTCGAGCCATCGGCGAATCGGTGGCCGCACTACTGCTCGTCGTCGCCATCAGACGAGTGGCCATTACTTCCCGATTGAGTCCGGCTCTGCATAAACCACTCGTCAGTAGTTTTATCGAAGAAATCATTGTTTTTGTTGAGAGTTGTGTCCAGTCTTTGGAAACCAATGTTTTGATTCACTTCTGAAGAATGTAAACAAATATTGTTTTTCTGATGTAATTCACACATCAATTACGTCGATATAAAAACACAATTAAACACATTTATTAAATTGACAATTATCATGGTGGTTTATATTATTAAAATTATTATATTGAAATAAAACTAACAAGGTAATATGCTTTTCTTAATTAACATTGAAAGAGTCTATTAATATTGATTATTTATCTTTTTAATAAGTAATATTAAGGTGGACTAGATTAAAATTATGTTGACATATTATTATTGGTTATCCAATAAGCCTCCGTGGCGCAATCGGCTAGCGCGTTCGGCTGTTAACCGAAAGGTTGGTGGTTCGAGCCCACCTGGGGGCGGTTCTTTTTATTTATTTTTTGGAAAGTTTTTTATTAAAAAAATCATTCATTAATAATAGACCTTCACATTAGTTGCCAAATGTATTTGAATATGTGATCAAATGATAAAATCTATACATAATTAATATTTATATACAAATAATGTGCTGATTATCTATATATTGATAAAATATGAATATTAATTGAACATAAATTAACCATGATTAATTGATTCATTAATTGGTTGATTGACTGGTTGTAAATGTTTAGACATTATTTAAAAACTGTTAAAAATTAAAAAAGGATTAAAACAAAACCCAAAATATATTTTCGATTATTTGGTTTTGAGTCTCAAAACTTGAGACCATTTATGAGAAGAAGGTTCGGACGTAACCGCGAATCGGTTGCCGACAAACGGCACAATTTGTCAGCCTTTGGGCGCATTCAGTGCACGACAACTGATGACCGCACGGAAGGAATACGACCTCTATTTCAGACAAATAGCATAATTTGCAGAGAAGTTTGTTCTCGACATTCGGTTCCATCTTTTTCTTCTCGTTTTCGGTGGCATTTGATTTGAGGAATGCATCGGATGTTGCGTTAGATATCAAAGTATTGGAAGACTGGTCTGGATTTGATCCATTAGCAGCTCCTGAGGGCTCTTCACTTGATTGTTGTGCTGTCGAAGGAACGGGTGATCTGTTGATAAGAAATATTTGAATAAAGGCTCAATTAATTGCTAGTTACTAATGATGACTTACTTAACCTCGGTCACATCCCCGATCCCATTCTCAATGACATTAAGGGAAGCGTTATCTGATTGACCTATACTTTCATTAGATCTCTGGAGAGTATTGACCGCATCGTATAAGTCAGCGAATGAGTCGAAAGGCTTTCTATGGCTATAATAGCGTTGATTTAGAGCTGTTTTCACCAAATCGGGGGAAAAGAGATTGACATTCATAAACTCTTTGACCAAATCAGAGGACAACCACTGGTTTACAGCAGAACAGCATTTCATATCGTCGTCTCTGTGAGCGGCCGACTCCGGGCTCTCTTCGTTGTTAATCTGTTCCAATCGTTTGCATTCATCTATAAATGGCTGACTTTTGTTCAATTTGAGGAAATTACAGCTGGGATCTTTTTTAGCATGCTCTATCCATGGGTCGTCACCCTCTTCCCACTGTGCGAGTCCCAGACCGCAATGGAAACACTTAACCGCGTCTTCATAGCCTATAAATCAAAGTTCAATTTAGTAAACATATGAAAAATAAATGATCAAGGTGAAAAATCTTACCAATGTAATAGAATCCGGCCTCAGCCAAGCGATCTGTACTGACGGGGGTATTCTCTGGCCATTCCTTTTCTACAAACGAAGCCTTTCTTATATCGATTGGACCCATATCTGGATTTTTGGGACCACTGTATAACTGAACCCCCAATTCCTCCAAATGTGAGGGACTGTTGGTTCTGCTACCAGTCAGCGATCCAGAGCTCTGGATCTGTTCTGGCAGTTCTTCGGTAGGCATCGGTCTATAGCCGCACACGTCGTGACCCACAGCAGGTAAAGAGCCGCGAACCGGGTCTATATCTATCGGTATATTCCCGACGTCTTCCTCCATAATGTATGGACAGAGAGGGTAATGATTTGAGTGCTCTTCCAGTGGTCGAAGACCTGGAATCAAATCAAACAAAAATATTATTTTCAATGTTTTAATCAATTTTGAGGCAAAATAATAGGAAATGAGTGTTTCGATTGACTTTTGGGGGTCTATTAACTGTCGATCATTTGATAGATTATATTATTGATAATCAGAACAATCGGAATAAAGTTATCTAAAATTGATATAAAAGTTATCGATTTCGAGGCAACCCTTTCCAGGAATACATCAATTTTGAAGTCTAAAGTCTTTAACATTTTGCTAATCAGTCGATAATTTTTTAACAGATTTCACAGTTTTAGGGTTTAGTTCAATGACTTAATCCAAAAATGACAAATTAACCTAGACCATCTGTTATAATGACAACAAGTCGTCTTATTGTTGGTTATTCTCATTAACAAAAAACCAGGTTATTATTAGCAGCAAGGAAACAATGAATAGCTGTTTCATAACAATTTCAAAACAATAATTATTTCTACGAATTATTTTCTAAATTATGGCTCAAAAATCATTTTAAAGTACTTCTGTTCTGGACTTATGCCTCTTATTGATTATTTTAATCTTGTTTAAACAAATAACCAAGATTCATTTAGAAAACACAATCAAAGCATAAAATTTTTGCAAAAGTAAAGGAAAGTGATTGCATCCATTCTAAATGGCATTTATAATGATCTAGTACATGCAATAGACCACTTTCAAGAAAAATAACAAAAGAACCAAGAAAGGACTAAGGAAGAAGCAAGGAAAGTTGATCTGATGCATACCTGGCGTCCAACAACTGATAACTCCGGTACAAAAAGCGCACTTCACTCTATCATCATCGAGGTAATAGAATCCGGCTCTGGCCAAGTCTTGTGGACTGACTCCAGGCACTGGCCATAAGCACTGGTCGTTAATATAAAAAGTCTTCAACCGATTGCTTTCGGATTTCATAGTTTGGCGAAAATCACTTTGAGTTTGAGTTTGAGTATCACTATTAGTGTCCATCAGATCGTAGATATAGTTATGATTTACGTGTCGTTTATTGAAGAGGTTTTCTTCCATAATAAACAGGGAAGTGATTTGTGGTCACGATTTGACTCACGATTATCAACAAATGATTGTATGTATTGATTCATGAGTTGACTTATAAGGAATTCCTCCATTACTATACGACTACTCCTATTCATAGGAAATATTTGGTTTTATTGAGAAAATTGTTTTGTTATCGTTTAGTAATGTAGTGGTAGTGCGAGACGTAGTGTACAACCAATGAGTGGCTCACCATTTGAGTATTATGTTGACGTCACGCATGCGCTAAATAACAAACTTGAGTGAAAGAGTTGAGAAATTTCTAGCAACTTCTAAAAAGGCGAGAAATTTCTAATAAATTTCTCGAGAAATTTCTCACATATTGGAGAAAGGACCTTGGTAAAAATCCTGGTGTGCTTGGATCTAATTTTTTCTCAAAAAGTGTATGCCGAGGTTTTTAAATTAATTGCTAAAAACTGTTGTTATATATTAAAATCAAATTCTCTGAGAAACTTTGTTCGAGAAATTTCTAGAAAGTTTCTCTTGGTAATTTTCTCGAAACTTCTTTCCGCTCGACTATAATTGAATACCACTTAATATTTTGTAAACAAAAACATTTCATTAATTTATTGCAATTTAAACAAAATTTAAGATAATTATGGATTCGGACACCGATTACGAAGACGCAGAACAGGACACTGACATTGAAGAGGTATTTGACGGACAAAATCAAATCTAAAACAAAAGACAATTTAAAAGTCAAACAAAAACTCAATTTTTTCCCTTAAATTGTTGACACACTTCAGGACATCCCAAACGATGAGACAGAGTTCCCAAATAAGGATCAGATACTCGATGAGAGTCTTAAGCTCTTCGCTTCGGAAGATTATATTATGGAACCGGGAATTGTCACGTCTTTGGGCCGGTAATCAAAAACTCAAATTCATTGAAAAGAGTCTAATTTGAAAGCCTTTCCCTTCGGTCCCAAACCAATGGACAGGTACTTCCAAGCGGGCGGTAATCCGGAACAAGTGGTGGAACTCCTGTCTGGTAATTATCACGCGATCGCTCAAACGGCTAACCTTTTGGCCGAATGGCTGATAATGACCGGTATTTTGCCTCAAATCTCATTTACTTTTCATATAATTCATGAAATTGTGGCCAAAAACCAGAAAATCAATGAATTGATTGAACTTCAGCTCTGAGTTCAACCACTCGTCGTTTGTTTTGTATATTTATTGCAAAAATCAGTGAACTCTTCGATTGAACTCAAAATTCATTGACTTTTTGGTGTCAATCGACAGACAGATAATTAATTTTTATCTTTTTTTTGTTCATTCGATAAGATATGAAGATATCTGAAGTCCAGTCCATAGTTGAGGACCACTTAAAGCAGATGATTATCAAACACTTTGATCCGAAAAAAGCCGATTCGATATTCAGCGACGAAACGACCGGAGTATGAGTTCATCGATTCAATTGTTTTATCACTTTTTCAATCATTCATTGCTTTGTTTTCCTATACTTTCGACAAAAACTTTTCGTTTAATCATTGAATCGATTTATCACTATATCAGTGATTAATCATAAAAATGAATAATTGTTTCGCAAATCATTTGCTTTTTATATCATTTTTTCCATTAATTCAATGATTTTTCAAATTTTAATGAAATTCTGGTATTTTTCAGACCCCCGGATGGCTCACAGAAATGATAGAACACCAGACATGGCGTTCCCTTATCTATAAACTGGCGGAAGACTATCCGGACTGCCTTATGCTTACCTTCACTGTTAAGGTGTGTCCACAAAATTGATCGAAAAAATCAAAATTAAACAAAAAATTTCAATCGACAGCTCATATCCGACGCCGGATTCCAAGGGGAGATCACAAGCATATCGACTGCCAGTCAACAGTTAGAAGTGTTTTCACGTATTCTGAAGACATCGATAAATAACTTCCTCGAGAGGGGAGAGGAAAACCTCGACAAAAATCTCCAGGAGTTTATTGTAACCCAAAATCAAACAAAAAATAAATTAAATCTAATAAACCTTTTCCTACAGAAAATGGTTAGTCATGGAGAGCACACATTCCTCTACTCGCAGGCAATGCTCCACGTGTTGGCTCAGGAGGTCAAAGGAGGCGCTAATATCAAACGTTTGGCTCAACTCATATCAAATTACGCACAAAAACAGTCAGTCCTTCAAATTTAGACTATAAATGAAAACGGAGTCCATAAACGGCTTTCCCTTTAATAGAGGACACGACGCGACGCCAATACTGTTGGCACTGAACGGCGCGTCCGCTTACCCGAGAGTGAGTCAAGCGATGAGCGCAATGTTGGCCAAAAACGCGTTAAATCCGGCGGACATTACAGTCATTTACAAAGCCTATCAGTTACCGGACGCCCCTCCCGTTGAACTGTTACGCGTTCCCCAGCTTTTGGACCTTCTATTGGACGCACTGTTCAGACCCGGGAGTCGTTTACATGCAGAACATAAACCCAAATACAGTTATTTATTAGGTATTCAGTGATTCCCTTCCTCTCGAAACGAGTGCTGACCTCTATTTTATAGGTTATTCGGCGGCAGTACACGAGTCACAGACCGGGAAGAAGACGGTTCGCCGAAACGTTAATAGGGATGAACTGAAGGCCACTATTCAGGCCATAGAAAAAGTGAGCGCTATTTGTCAGGAGAAGAAGGGGTCGTCTGAACTGTTGCCAGAGTTGTCGCAACTTTTTTCGTGCATCCGATACCCGGTTTGCGCTCTTGGGGTCTGCCATTGGGTTAAGAGTGTCGTTACAGAGAAGACTTACTTCCAGTTGAGTACAGAACACACTCCCCTTCATTTGGCACTTCTCGATGAGGTATTTCCCATTTAGAAGAAAATATTGATTAAATAATACCAAATCCAATGAACAGGTGACTAGTGATCACCCACTCCTCCACCAGCGAGTCCTCGATCTGTATATAAGTATATTCGAGTCGAGTCACGACTCACTTGAGGTGTTGGCGCAGTTGGAAATGAAGAAAATGCTTTTGGACCGAATGGTACACCTCCTCAGCAGAGGTTGTGTTGTGCCGGTTGTCAACTATATGATGAAGTGCTTCGAGAGGGCCGACACCGATATGTCTCTAATCCGGTACTTCGTTACGGAGGTGTTAGACGTAATCAGTCCTCCCTTTACCGAAGAGTTCGTACAACTCTTCTACCCATTAGTTAGCAATGAATTAGTGACGGGAAGTATGAGAACAGAATCTGAACAGCAATTAGTCGACGGATTCATAAGTAAGTCCTCAAAACTGATCATTAATTTTGATAATATTTTGACTAAACAATTGGTTCCTATCCTCAGAACACTGCAAACAAAACTATAAATCATTGGTTTGAGTAAAAGACGCAAACATTTTAACGAATTCACAGAATTTTCAAAAGAAAAGTATATTTTTGAAGCATTTCATTGATTTGTTTG
Organism: Tectocepheus velatus; assembly: GCA_034700625.1. Lineage (NCBI taxonomy): Eukaryota > Metazoa > Arthropoda > Arachnida > Sarcoptiformes > Tectocepheidae > Tectocepheus > Tectocepheus velatus. The sequence continues at coordinate 63,108 of JAQIXV010000120.1, forward strand.
ATAAAAATATTGTAAATAAATATTTAGGTATTAAATTCTGACTAAAATTTAGTCCATTCTCTAAATTATTATTTTTTTTTCTTCAAATCATTAGCTCTTTTGTTGAAAGTAAACAAAAAAAACTAATCAATAGTTTTGATATAATTATCGAAAAATCAAACAAAAGTATATTCAAAATGATTATAGCCTATAAAGTCTGCTCTTGGTTTTCAATATCAATTAAATGAAGGTAAGCTTTGAATCATTACTTTTAGACGAAAGCAATTCGTATATTATATAAGATTTAAGGAGAGACTCATTAAATGGTTTATAAGTTTTTGATGAATTCTAACCCGTGTTTGAGCCAAACTTTGAGGTAAACAAAACTTATTTGATTTGGGATCACTTGTGACTCGTTACAAACTTTCCATTCTCATCTTAATCCAGGTTATTCTTCAATAGAGAAAATCTATTTTTTTCAATTTATTCTTTTTTATCATTTCTAAAAACGTTTGAAAAACATCTCAAAAGTGAATTAAATGGTAATATCTTTTGCTTCTGAGAATCGACTCAAACTCGAGACAAATACCAAACAAAATAAGAGAGACTTCAAATCCTTTGCAAACACTATAAGAATATTAACACAAAATTTCAATTTCCAATCGACCAATGAATTGCAAATTTTGAAAAATTCACATCATCAATGATCATTCAGATCATATAATTATTCTACATTTATTCAAATTAAATCTAAAAGTCTACCCTCGCAATGTAAACATGCAACTTTTGAATTTTTTAGTTACAAATTTAAATATTGACTTTAAAAGAAGTTGCAAGGTCAAACTGACTCATTATGATATTTGTAATTCTGGAATATTTGATACAATTCTAAAACAAGCATGACCTAGTTGAAGTTTTCAAAGAAAATATGCTATCACTTACTTCTTTTCTAAAATGCCTTTTCCTGAATATAAGTATTAAAATATAATTTATTCAAGGTTAAATTTTTGTCCACGAATTGAAACTTGATAATAAATAGCTCTGAATTTGAGATGACTTTTAAGGATTCATTGAAGTAATTACTTAAAAAGCAAGAAAACAATGAAATCCGATATAATTTTTATTCAAAACTGACATTTAATACCCGGACTCTATATGCATGCAAGCGGGTACGCTACCGACCGGGGCTCTGGGACTGTCAGTAGTCGACAGTAACGTACTCTTGCTGTAGAAAATGTGGATCAAGGCTTCTTCCGATTGCTATAGAGGGCCTCCACCAGCCGTTTTAAAGTGAGAAACGGCAACTGATCTCTTCCTTTGACTTTACTTTAGAATTCTACTAGAATTCTGATTAAACACACTTTAGGTTTCGTTTTAAAATAATTTTATTGATTAAATGAATTAACTTTTCAATTGAGTACAAGATTTGAATACTTTAATAACTGATTATCTGCACTTAACATTAGATTAACTGTATTACAAGACTATTGAAATCCTGACTGCTGGACAAAAGGAAAGTTATCTCTTTTTATAGATTTCTAAGAGATATACAATATTTGATACTTAGAGTTCTGTTTAGATTATAGACTTAGAGAATGAATTTTTAAGGTTTTTGTCTAGATTATATTTTAGAGAAAAGCTATAAAAATGACACATTTTAACGGTTTCTGAGTAGGGATTAATGGCTATTAATGAGTAAAAGGTTATGTAGAAATTGTTTATAAGAATATCTGTTTATATTGAAAATCGTGGGAATCGTCTGAAGAGTTCTTTTACAGTCAATGGTCTTCTGATTTATTGTTCCATCTCTTAGTTCGGACTGTTATTCGACTCTCTTTACAATAGAATTCATGTTTAGCGCTCTGTTGGAGGTCTGCTCTTCAAAGGATCGAATTCTGGGTATTGCAGATGCAGTGACTCTCATATCGATAGGTTCGTCAGTGCACTGTCGTCAATAACGAGGTGGTCTTCTGGTGAAAATCCAAATGATTTCTCAATTTTTCCAGAATATAATTAAATATATATTAAATTAATCTATGGATTCAATAGTGTATTACTGTTTATTAAATATTAATAAATTTGTATAACTTATAAGTGATTCGGTGAAACATCAAGCGATTACGAAATTGAATGTCATTATTGGTATTCTTCAATAATCCGATAAAATGATTAAAACAACGATTTAATTGAATTCTCAATTTTGTGATCAAAAGCAAAGAATCCCTTTTAAAGCAATAGTTTTGTTGTTATTTAGAGTCAATTAAGGCCTTAATTGTTGCCAACAAACGAATCCCACAAACAATTAGTTATTTAATTATATTGAAGCCAAACGAGATATACTCACGAACACTATTTTCAAAAGATGTTCAAGGTGATACTGGACTCTCTATGAAACTTCTATTTGAATAATTGCTTTTGACCAAAGTAATGTTAACAAGTAGTATTTCTTTACAAGAAATGTTGTTTACTAGAAATCAAATCAATCGAACCATGCTAAGTTTGAAAAAAAGAAAATTCCAGAACAAATTCTATTGATCTGATATAATAGAGTTGAATGTAGTGGTGGCTGTAGTCAGCCATTCACAGGAAGCCAATTAAGTTCAATGCAATCGCTTTTATTGAAAAATATATATTTATTTATTTGAACTCTAAATGCAATCAACAGTTATTTTTATGTACTCTTGGGATAACATTTTTATGCCTTTTTTTATATTCTGTCCTCAACTCAACTCAAACGCAAATAGAATAGAAATTCCAACAATAGAGATGTGTTACGAAAGTAGGAGTCCGTCCTTACGCTTATCTGCCCGATAGTGAACTTTTAGCTTGGATAAAATGCTTCAAAGACGATTGCAATCTTGCAATTGGCGTAAATCATAGATAACTTATACAAAATTACAAAATATTTTATTTTGAAACTCGAAAAGTGGATAAAAAACATATTTTTTTGCTAATAATAAATCAATCGATGAAAGCAATGAGAATGACCAAGCTCATTTTATTCTGAATGAAGATTCATATTTATTAATAAAGTTGCCTTCAATTTGATAACCCTTTACGTGAATTTCGAAATCACACGGATTTTGAACAAGAGTTACATTTTTGAAATGATTTCATATAAACAATAAAAACAAATCATTTCTTTACGTCAAACGATATATAAATTAAATAATTTTTTAGATTTTAATAAAAATTAAAGTAATTGTCATTTGATATGATTTCTCACAAGATTTCTATCCTTATGACTGAACCGGTATTTTGATTGATAGTCAGGAGACTTGTGATCGGAATATATAAATATTTGTGAAATAATTGTCACTATTTTTGTTATTATAATTAGAAAAATATTTATTTAGAAATTATAATTCAGTTAATAATTGGTCTGATGAAAAAATTATTGGCAATATAAAGAGAAAATACCTTACTCATCTGATATTTTATGATAAAATTGATTAATATTTTTTTATCGTTTGATTAATTGCTTAAAAATAGATTTAATTGAGAAGTAAAACAATAAACAGATAACACTTGAAGTGATGTAACGATAATAACAGTTATTTTTTTGTACGTAAACTCAGATAATGTGACAATCATTAGGTGTAAGACAAGCCCCCAGTAGTTCCATAACACTATATTATTGTCAATTGGATAGAGATATGACTTGCAATTAATAGATCAGTCTTTTGGTTAATAGCTTTAAATAAGAGAAACGACGAATCAATTGCTTCAAATCATTCGGTGTTTACATAAACTGTACTCAAGTGTCGTCTAATCATAACTTGCAATAAATGAAATATTCGTCAACTGTTTCAGATTCAATCTCTAAGTCTTTGTTTAAATAAAACCGAGAATTAGTTTATTATTCAGTATCTGAAGAACTCTTTGTCTTACTTCTGAAGAATCGTTAAAATCACTTATTATCTGAAAATGACTGTCGATTCCACTCCAGTCCCCAGAACTGGACTTTTGCCCAAATGTATCAAATATGACAGAACTTGTGTCATATCACTGCTTAAGCACAGCTGTTGGACAGCTATCATTCTGGGAGGTGTTATGTTGGCTCTTGGTATAGTTCTGCGGTCATCCTTAATTAATAACCCTGCTCCAACAGTGGCCAGTAGTGGTGAGTTATTCATTAATTCTTTCCATTACTTAATTCTAATTAAACTGTCGTTTAAACCTTTCTTGATGTCCTCCTTCATTTAATTGACCCTTTTCACATTTCATGCTTGAATTATCTAGCTATTCCAAGAAAAATATTTAGTTGACTCATATGTTATTATGAATGGGTGGAATATCCCTCACTTGATACTAATAAAGAGTATTCTTTATTTTGAAAATATTTACCCTTTGATGAAATATTTGATAATTTTGGGATAAATACAAACAAAACTACGCTTTTGTGAAGTGCAGAACCAAATCAATAATGATATCAATTATCAAATCTATTGTTATTTTCAAACAATTATTTCAATTGAGAAACAAATAATAAAAACAAATCGCAAATCAAATCAAAAGCCCAATAAAACTATTAAAAGCTGAATCCGTCAAACCCTGATCATTGGCCCCAAACAACTGTTTGGTTTTACAAATAAGATATTAGAGATAATAGTTTAATTGCAAATTAAAAGTTTTATTCCTATAATTAATTACTAAATATTAGATGAATTCATATCATTCTGGAATTCACCGGTTTTTACGAATGAAAAGGATCAAGGTTCTCATATAATAATCATCCTTGATCAATTTATCATGTAATAATAAATTCAGATATTATTAATGAATATCTAAATTAATTTTCTAGAATTTTGAACAAAAGTTAATATAAAAGGCTTAGAATTCCAATAAATAAACGTTAGAATCAATTTTCACTAAAAGTTTCATTCATTGGCAAAACACTATACTATTGAAAGCCTTGAGACCTAAAATCGATTACAAAAAAAGCGAAACCGAAGATTAGGTGACGAATCGGCAAATCATTGCAGCGTTTAATCAATTCAACAAACTTTTGAGCACATCCTCACCGCATGGATGTGCACAACGAGTTCAGTCACTTGCAATAGGTTTTTGTCATTACAATCACATACCAGTCCATCAAATTAGATCTCTTTCCACTCTTTTTCACTAAAAAAGTATCGAAAACCTTGAACTAAAAACTTTCAAAAAGATCAAGATAAACTTTCTCAATAATGTTGCACATCCACATCCAAAAGACTAATCAATCATTTGCATTAACGACAGGTTTATTATTCATTTTGATCGGAGTACTCATCATATGTGTGGGACCTTTCGCCGCTGTCTATGATCTCCTGTCCAAACGAAACTCCGTCAACAGTAGGAGAGGTAGTCCAGAGTCTGGTGCAGTCATTCATCGTACATCACAGTCAGCGGACCCGCCGTCGTATAATCAAGTGATGACTGGGTTGAAGACTCCCAGCGCTACCTATAATATGAGGTTTAGTCAGTTATCTGCTACCCGACTGACAGAGGAAGGACTACCCCCTCCTCCTCCCTATGAACAAATTGCGAGTAAAAACCAAAATCAAAACCCCAGTCCTATAAGGACTGCATGTCCTATATTAGACGTACGACGGATGACATCCCCCTGAAAAATAATGGAGAAGATTAACGGATCAGACATTTGGGCGAAGAATTTGATCTCAATCTCAGTATTGATTAGAGTCTAATCATTAGACTCTCAACTAATGAGTGGTCAGAAGAAGAGTCTATTTTTGCAAATTAACGTAAAAACGTATTTCGTTGCCATAATTGTTGCCATAATTATCCAACACTTGATCTTTGGATACAAAAGACTTATTGAGAAACAAATTCTTCGCTAAAAATGTGAGACAAAGCGATCGATAAATGAATTTAATTAATCAAATATTCTGTGATATAAAACGACAGTCTATAAGACTATTGCGTTATTTTCGATGAAAAAAATAACATTAATTATACGTTAAGTTGATTGCAATTAAACTACTTTTTGCGAGTCATCGATCAGAATGATAGCCAAGGGGTCGGTGCATATCAACACATACTTCAAGAAAAGTGCTCACTATTCTGGTCGTGCCATTCACTGGAATCACCCAATCATAGAGTTTCCAAGTTAATTGAACATTTGAACCTGGATACAGCCTATTATGGTCCATTATACTTTTACACGTCAAACACACGTCAGGAAACCTGATAAAGACATTAATCTATTACATACTTATATCATAATTTGATTTTAATTTTGTGAAAGTCTTTTGTGAAAAGTTTTGCCGAAAAGAGATCTTTTGAAAAATGAATAATCGAGTAATAAATGAGTAATCGAGAAGAAAATGCCGATATAATCAATCTTATCTACCATGATAAGCCTCGATTGTCTAAAAACCCGGTGCTTTTTATCTGAGAATCTATAACAAGTTTAAAATTGATAGTCGAATAAAAGTGACCAAAGTATAAGACTCCATAACTATCTTCCAAACTCCATAAACCTGGTTATTCTGATCAGTGTCTCACTGGGGAAAAAACATGCGCACAGAATAAGGTTGAGATGTATTGATTGCAAGAGATTTATCCAAAAACTACTCCAATATATAAATGGATGAGAATTTGTTGGAAACAGTCAGTCGAGTAAAACATATATTAATAGAGTTCTCAATAAATCTTATTTCCATTCAATAATCAAATTCTTTGTTATCCTTTCGTTCGGCAAAAAAAGATGAGAAAGAGTTCTCTCTCTTGGAGTCAAACAAATTGTTTCAAACAATTCTTTTAATATATATTTTCGGTACAAACTTTCAAACGACTTTCGATACATTAATTTTTGTATTTCATTGTCTGTGAACTTAAACATCAAATAAAACTTTTGATGAGTTTTCCTCTCAATTCAATCGACTCTTTCATATATCAAAAGTCATTTATTTTATCGGAAAAGAGTATGAAATAAATTCAATTAAAATTATGTGTTAACTGTTAACAGATTAACAAGTTTTTGGTCGTATTTCAATAGACTTTCATAGACTCTATAATTACATTTTTTGCTCTCAATAGAGACGATAAAAATCAATTGAATTATAATTAAAGTCAATACAAAAGAAGGAGAAGAGTATACAAACTCTTCACTCGTTTGGAAAATCTTGTGTTGAATGAGAATTGATCGCCAAAAGTAAGTCTCAAAAGTTTTTCACATTAATTGATTAAATGGCTATTTATCGAGTTGTCAACAACAATTAATTACTTTGTTTGTGCTTGCTCTTCCGTCAGACTGATCAATAGAAAACAGTATCAAGCTGACCAAGCTAATGGTTAGTTCACCAATGAATTTGACAAAAACTAATCTAGCAAAGTTGTTTTATCTAGTTCATAGAGCAATAAGGTCAAAAACTTGATAAAGTGACAAAATTTATCCAGGATCTATTCTCTCACAAAACCTTCATTACTATCAGATTTATTTGAGCATGATAAGTTTAATTTGACATTCAAACAGCTTTGTCACCATCTATAACCTTGCAAATTTTATTTCCTTATTTTATTTCCGAAACTTAATTAAATTGAGAGAAAAGTGAAAAAAAATTTTCTCAAATAATCTAATTATGAAAATAAAGAAACAAACCATTAATTGAATCAAAATTCTTGGAAAACTTGATTTATGTTATGCAATACCCAGAGCAGAGTCCTCTTGAAAACATTGACTTAAATACATTTCTAAAGAAAATTCTTAACCAAAAAATCAATGACTTTATTATTAAAGACTTGTTTTTGTCTTTAATTGTATTGAAATCCGATAAAATCCAGGAATGAATACATGAGTCAATCGAAACCTTATTATTATTCTAATGAAATGATTCATTACAAGTACTATTCAATTGAAATGATCAAGGTGACAACAACCAAGCAAACAATGGCAGATCCTGTTTGGTTGGCGAACAATAACTTAACGACAATAAGTCTGAACGACTCGTCGGGTGAGGCCCATGTACTCGACTCTATGGACGCTTTCGGGCCCGGATTGCAGGCATTCCTCATAACACTGTACTCGTTAACGACATTTTTGGCGTTCACGGGAAATAGTTTAGTTATCTTGGTTGAATTGTATGGGAAGAGGTCGGCCCGGAATCTGAGGAAATTTCTCATCAATTTAGCCATTTCTGACATATTGATAGGCGTTCTCTCCGTTCCCTTCATTTACACAGACTTTATGCTCGTGAGTATTGATCCTGAATAAAATTTAATCATGGATAATTATACTTTTATCTAATACTATTTGAATAAAAAACTAATCAAGCAACTGATAAATTACATAAATATTCATTACGATAAATGAGTGATTAGATTTTGGTAAACTTGAGAATTTTTTATTGCTAGCTCAAAGTTTTATTACTCATTTTGCAGTTTAAACTAGACAATTAAAATTCAAAATTAGTTTCAAATAAAATTCCAATCACCTTAAAATGAAAGTTAAATAAAATAAGCATGTTCATTCTATGTACAATTTATTCCCAGTTTAAGTCATTTTTGTCACTAATTACGAAACTGTTGAGTCAATAGAGAACTGCAAAAGAGTTAATTGAATTCCAAAAACAAAGTCAACAGAAAATGTGATTTTTGTTGTGATTTTCAACAAATAAAACAAAAAAAACTAATTCTTTACACAATTTTTTCGCTTCAAAGGGTCGCTGGATTTTCAGCCCAATCCTGTGTCCAATCGCTCAGTTCGTCCAATTACTGTCGGTTTTCGTCACAACCTATACTTTGACCGCAATCGGCATTGAAAGGTAAAATCCAATTGTTTTCTGAGAAATTTAAGCAAGCAAACAAAAAACAAAAAGATTATTGATCAGGAAAAAAACCAATCTTAAAAATTGAGAAATGTACATTACAAAAGCAATGAATAGATGGGTTCAATCGAGCACATCTCAAAATTGATATATGAATAACAGAATATTCTTAACAAAAGAATATGTAACAAGAATATCCTAAAAGCAAACAAAGTTAGCTTAATTTTTCATGACAGACATCATTTGATATTATATTTTTTTTATTGAGCGCTGAGTTCAACAATATTTTCAGAAGAATTTTATTTTTAAACCAAAAGATATGAAAAATAATTTTTGAGTACAAAAGAAGAAAATTTAATATTTTTTACGCAAAGTTTTTGTGACTCAAAGTGAAAGTCATTCTTATGCTAAACGTCTCAATCGATTGAATAGATTCTGACAACAATTGCTTTATCTTATTGTCAAAGGGGTAGCCATTGGGAACATAGGAACTCAATTACAAAGTTTAATCTCCAAAATCAGATTCAATGGAGCAGTTTTCTCTGCTAAATAAAATGAAACGACCATGTTGATATTAAAACTTTCAAATTTATCATAGAAAAATAAATTGCTGATCAAAATTATGAAAGTCATGTGAAACTCATGTGATGTGAGCCTGGCTCTATTGTTATTCTCAATTCCTTAGAACTTTCTGCTCGTATTCAATGATGAAAAATGAGATCCAATAGAAGTAAACACAAAAACCATTCAAATTATTGTTAGTTTCAAAGGATATTATAACCGACACAAGAATTTCTGAAATATTCAAAATATTCAAATATTTGCAAATAATTACTGAAAAACTCGAAAATAATAATTTATAACTAGATTACAAAAGAACCTAAAGCATGACATCAGTTTGAATTAAAGGATTAGCAAGCACAGTGAAAAAAAGTAATAATAGACTCTCTAAATATTAACAATGACTTTGTAATAAAGTTATGGCAAAATCTCATTAATTAATGAATTTCTAATTACGAGAACAAAAAATTTCAAAAACTTAATTTGAAACCAACAGAAATATGTGGTTTAACCAAACATATAACAACCAGATATAAAAGAGCAAGAATAGCATAAAATGTGCTGAAGTGTTGTTCATAGCTTTGGTCAAACAAATAGCGATACTTTTAATTATACGAAACTATCTGTCAATAAAATATGTGATGTTTAACCCAAATATCTCTTTATATTAATTCATCACTTTTTCTATTAACACAAATAAAGGCACAAAATAATAGGCTCTCAAAACGGAAACAGACACTTCTGTACCAAAGAATGGTCTACAATGGTTACACTATAGCTCATCTATTGATTCTAGTTATTTACGTCATATCAAAAACTCATACCTTAAACAAATTTCAACGGACCAAGAGACTAAAATTTGAATTTTTTCATTGAAATTTCTTTTGTCAATTCTCGAAGAATTGTTTTTAAACAAACATACAATTCAGAGAATTTCAATTATTTTAAGTTCCGGATTATCTCAGGGCAAATTTCATATCAATTATTAATTCATTGGGTCATTGGGTGCTTTGTACCTTGGTGATTCCCAAATTTTCAAAATCACATGCTCTTGGCTAACAATAGGTCATATGAGTAGTTACAGAATTTGATCACAAGTTGCAAGATGACACTAAATTGCTTGGATTAACTTGGATTAAGGGTTTATGCTTTGATACCCTTTTTACGAAAAAAATAACAAAAAAATAAAATTGATTGTAGAATACCTTGGTCACATCATCATGTTCAAATTTTTAATTAATTTTCAGATACATAGCGACACTACACCCCCTGTCCTACACAAACAGTTGGTTGCGGTCTCACTGTAACCTCATATTACAAATCGGTTGGCTGTTCGGCGCCGGACTGGCATCGGTTGTAGTCATACACACGAAAGCCGTTCCCTTCAACTTCAAGAACGAGACTTACCTCGACTGTCGACATGACGTCGGATGGACTGAAAACGATGTCAAGATTTATATGATTTTCTCATTTGTCTTCACATTTGTGTTACCAATGGTTTTCATAACCATATCGTATGGCGCTATCGCCAGACGTCTACTTAACTGTACTTTTCTCAACACTTCAAAGACCGGAGCCTTTTATGACAAACGGAACACTGAGTTCATCAATAAAATGAAGGTTAGATGAAAAGAGTCTAGGTTAAAATAACGAATTCTCAATATCAATTTTTCTACAGTAATGATATTCCCTGGAATTTTCATGAAATATAAGCTATCAAGGCTGAATAGATAAATATTTCCTTGCAAAAAGGAATTTATCTGAATAAGATGAAGAATGTTGACTATGAAAATCAAATTCATTTCAAGCAAGGTTATTTAGTTTTATTCGATGAAATTGGTGACTTGATCAATTTTTAATGAAATACCTTTCCAATCAAAATGATATTTCTATTTTATAGTCACATCAAAATCGGGGATATTGAAAGTTCCCTTCAAAGTTTAAACCTTCACAAATGCTATACTTCTTATGTAATTTTCGAATAGTATTGCAATTATTTTTGTTTAAGGATAAGAAAAATTGGTTAAAATAAATAGAAAATATGAAAACCTATTGTGAAGGACATCAAATCCCAGTCAAAAATCTCAAATCCAATTAGTATTGAAATAAACATAATTAACATGATTATTTTTGCTACTTTCTGAAATAATCTAATACAAAATAATGTTCAATTTCTATATATCATTAACTCTACCATCACAGTTGAGTTGACAATAACCAATCAAGTACGAATTTCTTATTGTATAGTTATTCTTGATAAATGTTACATTTAAAATCTCAATTTGAAAGCATTTTGAATGTACTTAAATGTCATTTTGTTGATAACCCAGAATAGATCACTGAAGTAAAAAATAAGTATGATTAAAATCTAGAATTTTAATCAGCTCTTGGTATTAAAGTATTTGAATAAAAAAGAAGTTTTCATTAATTCAGTGGAAAAAACTTTATTTGAATTGAGTGTAGGTTTGAATTACAATTGAAACCAATATTTGTTTGAAAACCGAAAGCATTTCTAATTAAATAAATGAATTCCTTTTCAAATAATAAATATTTGAAACTATTTTTCCTTTCCTTTGAATTGAAGGTATTTTTGGGAAAAAATAATGTGTTATAAACCTATTCTTATTAAAATTATGTTAAATTATGCTAGGTATTCAAAATGCTCGTTCTGGTGGTTATAATGTTCGTGAGCTGTTGGCTACCCATCAAACTGTTTATGTTATTCATGGCTTTCTGGCCTGAGTTCGACACTTTGGACACAATCTATGAATATTACGCTTACTTTGGATTCTTCTTTGTCTGTCATTTCCTCTCAATGGCCAACAGGTAATCAAAAACTAATGAAATAATCCCACAATAGAATCAAAAAATAGAACCCCAGGGTTATCAACACCTCTGATATCTGATTGAAACCGTAGTCATAAGACTCTTTCAAATGAATAACAAATAAATATTTTTTTTCATTGTTTCTATTGCTTACAGTTTCGTGAATCCAATCATCTATTGCTTTATGAGTAAGAGTTTCAGAGTGAGTCATATTTTATTCGTTTATATAAAAACACAAAACATTTGTTTCGTGTCATATATTGATAGCATATATTCCAAGAAATCCTTTCCTTTCAATTATTTTATGCCAAGATTAATATAAACCATAAACACAAAAACTATTACAACATAAAGATAAGCAAGGCAACATTAAAAGTCCAATAAACAAGTAACATTTACCCTAAACTACAATTGAAAAACAATTTATTCTAAAAATACTCAGACAAGTTAAAATACCTAAAAGAGAACAATAACCTTACTCATCACATTCTTGAAGTTGTTTTTCATTTTAGCCAAGGAAATAAACAATAACTACTTAATATTTATAGTTTATTTTTATGTATATCTATTAACACTTGTTAATCGCGCTAACAGCTGCCCAAAACTCCAAGCACTTTGCTAAAATTGCCATGTTGTTTTCAAGAAAACACAACAGAAATCAATAAAATAGATTTGTTTGGCTTCCAATTTGATTAAATTCTGTGCCTTCGCTCAGAATATTGTATGGTTTTCCTAAATATAACATAACATAACAATTAACTAAATATCACAACAATTCTATTGACGTCTAATTCTTCTTAAAAACTAATCTTTTATTAATTGTTTTCATTAATTATCAGCAAAACTAATATTTAATCCAAAATTGTTTGCAAAACATTTGAGTTCAAAGCCTTGATTGCAGTCATTTAACGGCAGAACTGTTTTTGCAAAATACATAATAAAGTTATTAAACAGATATCCCTAACCCTATCCCTGAGCGAAGGCTACCGACACTAAAATCGTGAAAACAAGTCCTCAGCTGAAAACTTTTATACACAAAAACGTCAGTGTTAATCTAGCTAGTCACATTTCAGACTGAACTATCAAGGATATATATAACAAAAATAATTACATCAAATAATGTTTGCCGTCATTTGGATGGAAGAGTACCAAGATCATTCCAGAATATTACTGGCTTAGTAAACAAGCAGATTATTTTTATTAAAATAAGTTCTGGTTAAATTTTACTTATAGATGCTTCCGAAAGAGTCTAGTCAAACAAGAATTACCATTACATAACACTGTATAACATTTGAAACAGGAATCTAAATATAGTGCATATCTTGGATGCCTTTCGGTTACTTATTTAGACCTTTAAGTAATGGCCAGAGAACTGGGATCTGACACAAGACATGTGTCATATGATTAGGGGAGAGAGAGAGAGAGAGAGAGAGAGAGAGAGAGAGAGAGAGAGAGACTCCTATAGAAGTAAATCCGATCCAAGAAAATACTTATTTATCAAATGCCAGATAATTATGGCTTTCGATTCATTGGATTTTCAGATGAAATACAGAATTAAAGGTTTTTTAGTTGAAATACAAGGGATTATGTCATTAAATGATGAGATTTCTTAAAATGTTGTTTACATTAAATCACTTTTCTATATAATCATTCAATCAATAATCGGAAGGGGCTCACAATAGCACCATGATACTTGACTTCGTCAACAAATGAGCTTAATTATCTCAAATAGGTCATGATAGATAATAAATACCTCGATAAATGCTCAAGATAGGTCTTAATGCTAGTTATCTTTGAATGTATGAAATTTGATTCTAATTTTGTTTTCGTTAAATTTTTTTATTCTTGAGATTAAGAGTTGAGAAAATCATTAGAAGAGGTATTCAAATGTTAAAATTTTTTTTTGGATCAAATTATTTCATAATTTTCGAGTTTTATATGAATGCAAACAATTTTCGCTCAGAAAATGTTTATCAGAATTCATTCAACATTTTTGAATTGAATTCCAGAAAAACGTCTCAAATGTCTCTTCGTTTGAATGAATTCTTGATAATCCGGTCAAAAGATTTTGTTATAATATTTAGTTTTGCCTCAAATAATATCACATGAAAAGCTGTTTACGCAAAAAAATTCATAAATACCAAGAATAACTTGAAAAATCATATGAAAATTCCTTTCAACAAAAAGTAGACATATTTTCAAACATTTGACCTAAAGTCAAAAAAGACAAATATATGAAAACAATTTTGTTTATCGGAAACGCCATAATATTGGGTTTCAAATTCAATTATTCTAGGATCAAACAATTGTCAATTGTTCTTGGCAAATTGTTTAAGTTCCAGACAGAGGAATTAAATTATGCAAGATGAATAGACACGATTAATATCAACATTTTAAAAGAATCATGAATTTAAAAAACAACCTTTGGCATTTCTTGCTCAAATAAAAACAAATATACTTGATCCTTACTGGCTAAATTGAATTTCCTATATAAATACAAGATAAAAAGTTCAGTAAATTATAGAAACAAAACTTTTATTGATGTCAAAATTAATAAACAAGCAAAAATCAAAAACTAAAAACTTATGTACGAATAGCTCTACTTAACTCTAATTTAAAAAATAACTTCCCTTTCATTATATTATATGCCTTGGAATCAAACTGTTCTTTCCTCAATTTGAACACATGATATAAATTCAATATATTATTAGAGAAGAAGTTTTTTTCAGATTTCAATTCGATTAAAATCTTTTGAAAAGCGATTTTGAAAATCGATTTTAGATAACAAAACAAAAACTAAATTCCAGTTTTAAAAAAAGGATTAGTTTTGTCTGAAAATTGATTTTTCAAGAAACAATTTTATCATAAATACATTTATTATATTACATATTACATGTATTATATCAATAATAATACTAATATCAGTTAAAACTCTTGCAAGAGATCAAAACCTATTATACAGAGATAACAAAAAAAATAACCTATACAACACCCTAGATACAAAATCCTAAAATCCAGAATCATATAAAAAAATGTAGAGATATCCAGAATTCAAATTCTATTAAGCTTTCCAATGAAAGCAATTATCCTGATATAAAAACAAGCATGTTTATTCGGAAAAATACTCAATTGATTTGTGAAACCATTGCTATATCGATGGATACATCTGATAAGAAAAGACATGTTTTTATACGTTTGTTATCCAGACATCAATTGTTAGGGATTTTATGAAATATGAAAACGCTGTGAGCGGAGCATCTGGTCATCAAAAAATGAACATGCTTGCCATTATAGGATCTTGCTCACATACTACGAACAATTGGAGTAGTTCTCAGATTATTCCATCGATTTATATGTAAATCACTATTGCATAATGAGTTTAATATTGAAATATTCTAGCAACTAAATCTAGTTGAATTTTTTAGAAAAGGATGTTTCAGTTTCAGAAAAACTAATTCAAAATTATCTGAGGATTTGTTGTATCGGAAATTTTTTTATTGATTTTTAAAAATTGAGTCAAACTTTTCATTCAATTTGTTGGACAGTAAGTAATGACTCGAAGGAAAGCACTTAAAGAAAGTGATATTTTTTTGTTAAAAAAAGTTGTAATTTTGAAATATATCTCAAACCTTACAATTGATAACTAAGTAAACTTGAGTCCACACGAGACGGACATCAGTTAAATCCAGGGCTGGACTCAAAACCCACGACAGTTTCGAAATTCAGTGACATCGGGGGGTCCGCCAACAAATGGTACCCAAAACTATTCAATTGACTCTTAATCTAATCCTTTTTCTATTGAATAGGTCTGAAACCCATGGTTTGGTTTCCATTGATAATTACGTTCACTTCTTAGGTCCACAATTGAAACTATAAAAAGAAATGATCTAGCTTCTGACCAACCAAGCACAATTAAATAATCTATGTTTTATTTCTATTGAATGTCTAGACGTAGAAAAAAATAGGATATATTTTTAGCAGAAATAGGATTTTGTCTCAATTTTCAGATAATAATCTCTTTCAGAGAACATTTTTGCTAGATCATGAAATGCAAGATAAAAAATCTCTGATAAAATTTGTTATTTCCCCTCAAATCCTATTTATCTTATTTTCTTGAGTTCTTGAGACACATGTCGGAAATGATCGCAAATTATAATTATTTCAAGTTTAATATTGCTCTTACATCTGGGTTATAATCACAGCTCAATTAAGTTTTAATGGATTATATATAAAGAGCTGATTCTATTTTTACAAAACTTACTTGATAATCACCCACAAAACAAGTGCCGGAACTAATGTTTTCATGAACAACAAAAATAGTTAGATTGCTAAAAGCACACAGAACAAGTTTACTCAAGATAAATCAAATCAAATAACAATTGCATTCTGATAATGTGCAAGCTCAATGTTTATTTTTAATAATTTTAGGCCGACTTATTCGAATTGGTGACAACCATATGCCTGAGATTTTCACTGAAGCCTAATCGTGGCTCCGATGTCAAAAATTTTACTTGAACAAAATTATCAAATTTGGAATATATGGTTCCGATTCAACAATTAACTTATCGATTAACTTACTAATCAACATATCAATTAAGAACTTGAAAGACCATTTCAAAAGGATCTAATCATTAATACATTAACTTATATTTCTAGTCATAATACAATATTGATGTTATATCTTGTCTTGATAATTTATCAAATGTTAAGTGCATTTAAAAAATGAGTGTTCGCTTAAATATATTTTTATCATAAACAATAACTTATCAAGTTTATACGACCATGAGTGATTAAATTGCCAATTATTTGCATGAGCAAGATAGTTCAAAAGTATTTTTCAGTACAAAATAGACTCGACTTTGTCTTTTCAATTTGTTTTGTCAATATTTTGTAAAAGTTTCCAATATTTTTCATTACGAGAGTAAATTTACAAAAATTATTATGGTCGATAATCATATCAATATATTATTTTATATAGAGATGTTAAGGATCTTGTACACAATTGTCAAACGTTTATTATATTTATATATTTATCAAAAATATTACTCAATTTTGTTGTCTATTATTCATTGTTTCAAAAGTTTGAGTGAAAAAAACGAATTTTATTTTTATTCCCAAAAATATGTTATTATTGACTTCGTTTGGACACACATTTCAAAGGGGAGCGGAATGTATGGTAAGTACTACACATTTATTGGTTCAATTGGTTTTAGGCTGTGATCGAGGAATAGCGAGAATCGTGTCTATCATCGCAATACAGATCAAGGTTTCAGAAGTAATATCCGGTTCAATAAATTACACGCAAACCTAATTTCTTCGGCACCTGTTTTATGATTAGAACAATTGAAAAGAAGTCCTTTTAATTCAATACCAATAGTCTTATGAGAGGAGAGAAATAGAGAAAAAAGTGAATCACAAATATCTGTCATTAGAGGATAGGGAGCGACATCTCATTTTGATTCCCATTTGTCTGAATGAAAGTCTTGGTTATCAGTGGAAACATTTCTAAAAATTTTTTTCATAGAAATGGAAATGATTATGAAAAATATTTAGATAAGATTCTAACCAAGTTGCATTTTGTGAAAGAAAAAATTGATTCAGGGGATTTCTACACAATTTTTCTATTTTATCTACTACATGTCAAGAATAATCTGGACGACCCCTCTTTGCTCTTGGGTCCAAAGTGAAACTCAATAAGATTTAACTGAGGGCTGACTCCAAAGAATTGCACAATAAAACGGTATACGAGAGGACCCGAACTTTTTGATACACAAATTCTAAATATGTTTTTCAGAAAAGGAAAGTCATATTCATTGAGAGGTCGAAACACACGACTCGTGTACAACATCTGCCATATGTCACGCATATGACACGTGCGTTACCCCTCTCACACACCTTATGTTTTTCAATTCAAAACATAAACCAGTAATTATGATCTGGATCACAAATACTTGCATGCAAAACATTCATTGTAGATAGAACAAATAAAACACAACTATCTAGGACCTCTAGATTCTAGGTAATAAAGCGTAATATCAAAATATTTCAATACTATCTAATATTTATGAGACGAACTTCTGTGCGAAATAATGTTTCATATTTTGTGAATAATTCAGTGGAGGAGCGAATCATTCTGAGCGTGAAAAACAAATTTGAGGTTTTGTTTCAATCAATAAAATAATGAAATGTAACACAACTTTAAAGTCTTATTTTCATTCATACAAATAGAAAGAGAAACTAATGCTTGAATTCTGTGCAGAGATCCTCCACTCCGTCTCCATTGGCAACAAATAGAGTATACTATTCTGTGCCCTGAGTTGTCCAATTGGATGTTGAAGTTCAGCTCCCAGTTGTATGTGTGCTCTGCACTCCTCTCTGGCAACAACAGCTCAGTCACAATGAGGTCTACAGTGCGAGCAGAACACGAATTCGAGTCAATATTATGGAAGTCTGACCCCATGTCCGCCTCAATGGAGAGGACTATTCGTAATCACCAGACAATGTGCTCTAAAAACTACAACTTTAAAGTGTCGACTATAGCCGGACACCAAAGGGGTCGTCAGTTGCCGTCAGTGCCAACAGTCATAAGGAATGATAACTCATTTCCAACGCTTTGGACGATAGACGGACATCAATGGGGACGTCCTCTGCCTTCAGTGCCAACAGTTCTGAGAAGTGATAACTCATATTCATCGACACTAAACCCAAACATAAGAACTCATCGCCAGAGACAACAGCCCTCTCGGAGTGAAATCTTTTCGACCGCAGCCACGCTCTCATCAATCCATAGCACAGACAGTAAGGGACCGCTCAGGCCTTTCTGGGAAACTCCACTCTATGACAGTGTTGGGGACACCACAACAGACGAGAGAAAAAAGTTTTTGTGCCGGTGTTTAACTATTAGTGTTATTTGTTTTATTAATTTTGTACTTGTAACAGCCTTGGTCATCTATTTCACGGCCTTTCCCTTTGTCAACACTCATATGAAAACACTGTCCGATTCAATACCGGTGCCAAAAGAAAATGAAATGACACTCAACCAAGAACAAAACCCCTTTCTGGAAAATATCCAAGGTAGCAAAATCATTGTGGGCCAATTCACGATCACGAACAAGAAGTATAGCTTAGCATTAGGAGACGGGTCGTCGTTACAGTTCAAAGCTTTAGCGTCAGATGTTTGTCAATCTATGGACCAAATGTTTTTGAGAAGTCCTTTGAAAACAATTTATAATTTTACAAAAGTCTATGAATTTGGAGAAAGCGATAGCAAAGGAGTTGTCGTCAAATTCAGGATCGGACTGAATATCGCTTTACTTACGGCGTCCCAAGAAGTGGGACTCACTTTTATCAACGCTTTGGAGCGAACTCACGCCAGACTACACACAGGAAACTTAAGGATCGACATCATGACTATTAAATTGACCGCATTGTCCACTTCCAACAGTAGTGACAGCACAGCATTACTGGTGTCCAACTCAGTGCCGGAGGAAAACAGTAGTGTTTCGACTGATTCGCTGCTAGTTATCGACAGAATGGCGACTCACGAAGAACTGTCAAAGCCTGACCCGGAACACAATAAACCCGAAAAAGCCTGCAATGATTGCGAGCAAAACGAAATTTGTTTACTCCAAGTAAAGGCTTCCGTTCCCTTCTGCGCCAAAATCAAAGACTTGAGAGATCCCAGGGGTTGTGGCGGATGGTGTTCTGGCCATAAGGAATTGTGCCGCTATGTTGGCGCACAGACATACCAGTGCGTCGACGATTCGGGTAAAGCCATTAATCGATAAATCTTTCGTTGATTTTGAAAACTAATGATTTGATCCATGAATAGAGTGCATAGAAGAGGAGTGGCAGTGCGCTAATGGACTTTGTATACCTGTGTCCAGACGTTGCGACGGACACTTCAATTGCTTTGATATGAGCGACGAAATGCACTGCCAGTGCAAAGAGGATGAGTTCCACTGCGGCAATAAAACATCTTGTTTGCCATTATCACTCAAATGTGACGGAATCATCCATTGCTGGGATGGAGAGGATGAGCAAAACTGCCCAAAAGGTTAGTTTTAATTTTATTACAATAATTTTATTGTAATAATAAATCTTTTTTCTTAAGCAAAAATGACCAAGCTCATATATTTTTCTCTAATAAAGAATACCAAAATGAAATACAAATAGATTTTTCTTATTATTGTATTCAATGTGTTGACTAAATGGCATTTTTTTAAACAATTTCTATTTTGAGCTCTTTTATGGCTTACCTCTCGAAATATAAAGGTTAATAAAATTGATTACTATATAACAAAAGGCTGTCATC
Organism: Tectocepheus velatus; assembly: GCA_034700625.1. NCBI lineage: Eukaryota > Metazoa > Arthropoda > Arachnida > Sarcoptiformes > Tectocepheidae > Tectocepheus > Tectocepheus velatus. The sequence continues at coordinate 83,556 of JAQIXV010000120.1, forward strand.
TTATCCTTGACTATACAGCCATCAAAAGCAAAGATGAAATACAATGAAATATTATCTATTGATATGATGATCGTTGCGCTGGCAGTCTATTGAACAAGTCTTCAGAGACACACACAAGAAGACTCCCATCCAATTGTCGAGATGTGTTATAGTGGCCTAAAAAACAAAAGATATGCTTTCGTTAATCATGTGATATAAGTGATGCTGTGCTCTCTTAACCATTCTGATGGGTTTGTTCACATTTGAAATTTGATGCCTTGCAACTCACAGAAATTTGCTTTCTCATTTATTGCAAATTAATTGAACTGTACATTGTTTTCGAAGTGTAGTATCTCATACCCAGTCATCATCTCTAATGATAATCAAAAAGAATATGACATTAAAAGGGCTTTCATTATTAACTGAGTTCTCTTTAAAGGATACAAAAGTCTATAATACGGGTCTCGACATAAGAACTCGATGTTTATGACAGTCAGTCAAAGCCATCATATATTTTGTGTGTATTAACCTGAGATGCGAGCAATGAAAGTTTCATGAAAGTTTCACGTGAAAGTTTCAGGAAAATTTTTGAACATTTCACTTTTTGAAACTTTGAATTCGACCCCAACTATTGACCCTCTTATGGCCTTAAAATCATTAAACATTTGTTTTAAATTATTAAAAATTGCAATTATTTCTAATTTGTAATTAATAATAACCTAATAAGCTACGAATTTCACTCTAAATTACCTGGTTATATCAAAGATAATATAGAAATTATGCTAGAATTCGAACCCTCAACCCTTATTTGATGATGAAATTTGAAAGTTTCACTTTTTTGAAATATGAAAGTTTCAGTGAAATGTTAAACTTTCAGCAAAGTTTCGCCAAATTTTGCATCTCAGGTATTAACCAAAGCCTGAGCGAAATTCAATGTACAGATTCCGGATCTTATTTGTGTGTTGTCTCAATTAAGATTCTTATGTAGAAAACAAGTGTTGTGTTGTGCTGTGCATTGGCCTCTAATATTAAGTGAATACATTACGCACTTACAGCACTTTAAAACCACAGAATAGTATACCCAGTGTATATTGCGACAGATAGTGCACGCGATTGTCGTTTAAATCAATATTTTATGGTTATTCTGTGCATAAGTCTAAGTCTCAAGCAATTAGTTATACATAAATAAACACAACTATTAACACAACGATTATCTTCATTTGAAAGGCAGAGTAAAAAATATAATCTGTAGAACCGATTAGGACCATACTCATTTTTCTCATCAACCATTTCTCATTTTACTGCCCAACCGAGCATGATAAATTGATATGCATTAACTTGGAATGAATGGAAATTTTTCTACAAATAGAATAGTTTGGGCCATTTTCAAAGATAAACTTGGTCATTATAGAATTTAATATACAAAATATATGAGCGATGTCTGAAAAATGCGTTTTTATTTGGTTGAAAAAACAGTGGAAACAGATCCCAATCTTTTTTCTTGTTCTTCATATTCTTCATGAATAACATATAAGACATTGAAAGACAAAATACATACAAATGTCTGATATTTTTCATGAGTTGTGAAAAATGTTTGCAAAAATCTTTTCGTTTCTTCTTTTCTCAAACAAAAATTGTTTGAATCAATGGACAGAATAAATGACTATATATTTGGATTCGAGATATGAAAAGTCAAATAATATTTGCTTTTTGCAGACAAACACTGTTTGTCCTATTTTTTCTCTGCTTATACCCGAAACGTCAGTTTCGTGTGTTTTAGTGTACTTTTCAAATCCCAGTCCCAAACAATTAATTCCCAGATTAAAGTTATGGCAATATTTTGCCAGAGGTTTTAGGTTATGTGAAAAACTGCAGTGGAATGAATGACTTTACTCAGTATTCATAGCCTTTTCTTATCTCCAAAATCTGAAGTCAATATTCATGTATTGATATCTCTATTCCACTCTCTCCCTATCCCTACCATTAAATCGAGACCACAATCACAGGGTATATAAGCAAAAGACTTTGAATGCGGAATAAATCGTGCAATTCGTCAAAACGTTGAAGTATTTGCAAAAAATTATTGTTTTTTTATTGTCTCCCTTTCCTTCACACTCTGTGACAACACATTTCTGATGAATAATTAAAGATTTTGATATTCACTCGTATTCTATATTAATTCATATCACAACACATACAACAAAACACATATAATTTAAATGTAATCATTGATTAAATTACGTTTCGAGGCTTTAATTTTGATGGTCAGGGGATAAGAAATGGAAGGGGTCGACACCCAATCGATTTCAGAATATTTATTCAAGCGATGAATAAATCCATAACTTTTCGCTATAACTTAAGTTAGAATACGGTATACATGTATATTGAATTATTTGAGTTACTTTTTTCCAGTAGAATTGAACAAGTTTATTGAATAGAGATTCGAAGATGATTAATTCTGAGCTTCCTTTCCAATGCCCAGGGTTCTCATATTTCAATTTCAAAAACTTAATGTCAATTTTTTAATGGAATTCCTGAGGACCTACTTCTCCGACACTATTATATGAATAATGGAAAACTATTTCTTGAGTTTGACATTAGATTCGATAAATATATAAAAAATATATCAATCAAAAGATTAACAAGCTACTGTTATATTGATGATCTCTCTCTTTTTATTGGACAGTTTGCGGAGGAAATCAATTCAGATGTAACTCTGGTCAGTGTATACCAATTGACTCGTTTTGCGACTCACGTAAGCACTGCAACGACGGATCAGATGAGCTTGGTGAGTTTATCTATTTTTTTTATTGTCATTCAGTATCCCTTCCCATACATTTATGGATAGATAACTCTTTTTTTTATTGTCGACCCAAACAATCATTTATACGATTCTATTGAAAATCTTTTGAATATTTTTTTTATTGGATTTTCTCTTTCTATTCATTTCTATTCATTTTTCGTATGAATTATTCGATTGAATTTTTATCGTTATTCTTGAGATTTATCCAATTTTTTCTTTTGTGGAACAGACGGCTGTAACGCAAGAGTTGTTTGCAAATCAGAGGATGAGTTCCAGTGCCGGAACGGCAGATGTATCTCCAAAAGTGTTTTATGTGATTCAATTGACAATTGCGGCGATTATAGCGACGAAACTGACTGTAAATATAAGCCAAACAATGGACAGACAAAACAGTTGACCACATCATTGAAGACATCCTTAACGGAGAACAGGCGGAGGGCAGTCATTGCAGAGGAACACCACTAAAGCTGTGACAGACAACAATTAGTTGTCAAAATATTTGTCCACAAAACGAGAGATAATATATTTATTAATAGAGTTTTTCTTCAAATCAAAAGAGAATGTCATCAAAAATAAGAGGAGTTGAGAGAAGACAAAGTGATAGTTCAACACAAAAGAGTTGATCCCAAAAGGAATAGAAGTACTACTTTTTTGACAACAATTCAAATGTAAGAGAATTTGAACCAAAAAATAGAGAAATTTCTGTCAAAATAAGAATAAGAAAAACACAATCTTTTCATGTCTTTGAAAAATGATTTCAAGAGTCAAATAAAAATAAGAATTTTCTTTGAATTTAGAGAATAATTGAAATTCTCTTTAAAAGATGTGAAGAATTTGTCGACTCTTTTCGTCTTTTCTATTAAAATAAATTCTTTCAAAAATTCTGTCAATAATAGGAATATTCTGTACACACAAAAAATGAAAATAACCATGTTATAGGAATCTATGTTATATTTCTACGTATTTCTACGAATCTACGTATTTCAAATTTTGTTCAAATTGCAAACACATATCCAGGTTAATACAGGTTAGGAAAATCAGAGTTTATTCTCTGTTAAATTGAAATGAATGTTACGTTTTGGATATTCTGAGGCTTAACTGTATTAATGAAAAACTAATTTATTTTTTTGTTTGTTATGCAAACCCTAAACACTTGATAGTAAAATGAATACAAAGACAGAGATAAAGAGGAACTACTCTTTTTTTTATTGCACTTTAATTTGAAGTCAATTAAAAGTTTTTCGTTTCTGTTTTATTGAAAGCCCACGGAAGGGGACAGCCCTACGACTGCATATAATATGGCTTTTGATTGAAAATCTCATTGCAACAGGAAACAAATCACTGAAGTTATAAAAGTTTTTGATAAAAATTATTAAATATTAACCGAAAGAAATATTTGATAAAATACACTGAAATCCCTGATTATAGCACAAAATAATCTATGAGTCTATCGATGAATGACATATAAATGTATGGCATATAAGGTATGTGTCATACAAATTGTGAATCTGACTGTTGTTTGGCGGCAGAAAACTAATGATCTCTGATCTCAAGTCTCATTAATTATAAATTATATCAAATTTGAAACACTTTTAATAAATAATGCACTGAAGAAATGCCAGTCAATAATTCCCAGACAAACATCTGAGTCTTTTTTGTATCTAAGCTGAACTGAACTCAAATGACTGTAAACTGTTCGGAATTAATATTACTCAAATATCAAAATTAAGTCTAAAAATAATATTTAAATAATAATTTATTATTAATAAATCAATTTGTGTTTATATTAATCTAAATATAATATAAAAATCAAACATCACATAAATAGTTGAAAAAATTGAAGATTTTTAGTCAAACTTTTTGTTAAAAAACTGTTTTAACTGAAAGATAAACAAAAGGATTATTTTTAAATAATATTAAATATAATTATTTGATCGAAACGTAAGTATATTTTAAACCTTAATGTTATGTAAACCCTATTTAAAAGAGATCTGAGGGCGGAATGAATCGGATGTGAAAACAATTATAGAAAATATCAATTCTGTTATGAAAACGATTTTCAAGAGTTTCCTTAAATTAATTGAATTATTAATTGAACGCTATTTTAATGAAATGCGAAAATTATTTGAAAAATATTTGTATATATTTTTTATTCAGACGATAAATATCGGAGTCATTTATTAGTCATTTAATTAACTGAAACCCAAATCTTTTTTATCCATTAATTCCTTTATTCCAGAAAAATGTTTGTCATTAATCATTATTCTGAAACTATTCATTTAAATTAGCTTGATAGATCTAATTGATAAATCCAATTTATTTGACTTGAACAAAGATTAATTGTAAATCTCATCATATTAAATTGAAAAATAATGTTTCGTTTCAATAAAAAGTTATTTTATCATGCTTAAAAATTGAAGTATCTTTTATTCCTCATTTCAAACACTGATCAAGTTCATCTGATAATTTAATTTTCAAATATAATTTCAAAATTCATTGTAACTCGTTAAATTTAGAATCAATTAGTTATGCTTTCTAGTACTAATAGATGTCAAGGTAGCAAGATAAATATTGTTATCAAAATTAAAATGAGATAGGATTACATTTTATCATTCCATAGAACACATGACAGTACATAAAGTGAGAGCAAAAGTGAATTTTCAAAATAATTTCGGTTCAGATCATAGAGTGGTTGCGATTAAAAACAATAGACTTTTTCGTATCAAAACATCTGTTGGTTTAGTTGTGACCACAAAAAGTGTTTTACTATTGATTTCAATGATTCTTATCATAAGTTTATTTTTAAAACACAACTAATGATTAGGTTTTTGAAAAACTAAAATATAATTACAATGTTTTGTTTGCAATGAAGTCATTATTATCTCAAGTAGTCATTGGTTTGTGTGTCGTCACCCTTTCCAACGCCTTTTTCTTTGACAACATTTATTACAAGTTAATCGAGAGATCAATTAAAGAACAAATTTCTGATAAACTTGCAAACCGTGAGATCGATATCGAGTTTACGTTCCCGAAGACCAAATGGTGTGGACCGGGAAATACCGCTCAGGGTTTCGAAGACTTGGGAGAAGACAGAGAGACTGATATCTGCTGCAGAGACCACGATCAGTGCCAGCTATGGATTGGCCCAGGCGAAGAAATGTGCGGGGTCAAGAATACCGAGATATTTTTGATGTAAGTTCAAAATCCGAGTCAATTATTATTAAAATTGATTTTCCATTTTCTATGTCTCAAACAGAAGTAGCTGTGATTGTGACCAACGGTTCCGTCAGTGTTTGGAATCGGTCTTCAATAGAGACGTCTTTACGTCGGCTCCAGTCGTGGCCCGAATCTACTCTACTTTAATCAAAAAATGCATTTTTATTGACCCGACAACTAATTCCTGTTCTCTAATTGACCGAAACTTTTGATAAAACTATTTCTAAATCAAATTTTGACATTTATTTTAATTATTTATTCCATTTTATGAATAACTTGGACTTTATTTCAATAAATTTTTAATTCAAATTACTTTTGATTTTATTCATTAAAAAACAATTTTTGACTTTTCTTTCTATTCTGTAATTAAATGAAAAACTTTTGGAAAATTCCATAAAATTTTAAGCGATTTTAACAAAACTTTTTTCATCCCTAATCATAATGATCTTACTAATTATCTCAATAATCTTGGAATTTTCCAATAATATTCATTTATGGAGAGTTTGAGTGAAAATTCGGAAAAATCGATCCGAAAGTGTTTTAGTGATTTTTTTTATTTATCACGAATAAAAAAATTCTAAGTCTTTTTTATATTTTTTTTCAAACAGAAAATCAAAAAAAATCATTAAGACACTTTTGAATCGAAATTTGCTATTTATTACTCAAACTCTCCATAAATGAATATTATTGGAAAATTCCAAGATGATTGGAATGGTTAGTAAGATCATTGTGATTAGGGGTGAAAAAAGTTTTGCTAAAATCGTTAAAAATTTTTATAGAATTTTCCAAAAGTTTTTCATTTAATTATATAATATTTGCTTGTTCAGTTGTACTGAGTTTGTGTGACACGCAGGTATGAGCACCATGATAAATAAATTCAAGGCAGTTTTG